>QVXC01000159.1:0-70378 GCA_003501895.1 Phaeosphaeria sp. A1 3.1a
GGGTTTGGCGGGCAGGTTCGTCTTGTGTGACTTCGTTGGAGGGGTGGCATGTTTCGCGTCTCGGCCGTGATGGACTTTTGCAGCTGAGGTGGATGCACAGCGACTGAAATGTGCTGTTCTATTCGTTGGTCGCGATCGGTCATGCCAGAGGTGACAAGACAGTGCCGGTCGAGTATGGAGGGTGCGGCGACAAGACGAGTGTGCAGACCGTGAAAGGGTCGCAAACGTCGATATATCCGGCCGTGGCTTCATCCTTGGGAATGCGTTATGTGCTGTTGCATGCAAAGGCGCGCATCCAGTGATGTATTAATGGCGATTGGTGACGTGTGCAATGGAGCGCACCAAAAAAGATTCCGAGATCCCTGCACTTCCGCGGGCTGACGCGATGTCATTACACCTCGCGTTTGGGCTAGTGCCTGATTTTCGCATCGAGGCTAAGTCCATCTGAGCATTAATCATTGTGATATTGAAGTGCGGCGTCACAATTGCTCTTGAGCATTAAACCTGTCCGGTTATGATCAAATTCATCCTCCGCTTTCACCTCATCTCTCCCATTTCTATACATACACAGAGCAACCACGCCTAAGCGCCTAGCGCTCTCATCTCGTAAATAAAGATACACAAAAGACTTTGAACACCTACCACTGCCCATTCCACCATGGGACAGCATAACAAAAAGTACATGTGAGAGGAAGACGCAGAAAGGGGAAACTCCAGCAAATGCAAGGCTCGGTATGAACTTTTGCTGCTAGCCCGATGAACGCCTTGCGGATATGATGAAGTGTCGTAAAAAAGTAACGCGCGTTGCATGGGGAATGAAGAAAAACTGATCGGAACGCTCAAAAGTAAAAGTATCGTAACAAACAGATCAGGGGTGTATCGAGGTGTAGGATGCATCGATGGGCGGATGCAGCATGATATCAAGGTGCATCGTACGGTGGTAAGCAAAGGCTGTGCTGGCGCGAAGTGGGCCTTGTGTAGGAATCGTCGAAAAGACTGGAACGGGGCTCGAAAAATATTGGGCTCGCTAGACCGGGATGCTCTGGATCATACCGCTGCATGGTGTCAGGGACGGCGGCGGGCTGATCTAGCACACGTTGCAGGGCGTGGGATGATGGAATGTTGTCAAGTGACGAGGTAGTTACGGGCTGTAACAAAGTCGAACATGGCCTGACCGGACGAAGCAAGACGAGTGGAATGCCGAGCAATTGCGTGATGAGCACATTGCAAATCGTAGAGGCAACGGGTACATCGCAGAAGACAGTGACAAATACGCTCGCGGGAGCTGTTCCTCTGTTTGGGCGATTAGCTCGGCAAAGGCAATGGCATCTAGCGCTGGTACTGGGCTAGCTGGGCCATAATTTCATTCATATCAGGCTGAGCTCCGCCGGGCTGGGGATTATTTTGAGCAGGTGAGGGAGCCGATTGTGCCTGATTGGCGAGCATTGCGGCAAGACCAGGGAAGTGGTTGAGCTGAGGCATTTGCGTGTGAGATGTGGTATTGAAGCCTGGTGTTTGTGCAGGGCTGGAAACTTGTGCAAGCAATCGAGCGAGGTCTGCGTTGAGGTTGGGAAGTGGCTGTTGGTTCTGGGGAGTGTTGCTGTTGGACATGGCGCCCAAAAGCTGGGAGAGGCTGGCGGGGTCCAAGGATGAGATGATATTCTGCATGTTGGGCTGGCTAGCGGGGGCTGAAGCAAATGGATTCGGCGGGGCTTGGTTGAACTGAGGGATGTTGCGGTTGAAGTTGAATGCTGGAGCAGGTGGTTGAACTGGCTGTGATTGAGTCTGCTTCGCATTGTTGACGAGGAGAGCAGTCGTGGGAGGGTCGAGATCAGCGTATTCTAGACATGTTAGTCGATATTTTATTTATCAAGGAGATGACAAACCGTTAAATTGGACGTTGTTGGCCCCACCACGTCTGTCGAATATCTGGACGCTGACTTTGCCTCTCATGAAGCCAGAGGTGTCCATCCTGACAATGGCCAGTACGCCCTCGATGATCTGTCTGCGGACAACGGCTGGCTCAGGAAAGCGTCCACTCATGATGAGTACGTTGCTGCGGAGGCCCTGTTGTCGGAAGATGTCCTCTACATAGCGGATGAAATCCCTGGGTCGATCAGTCATGACTCGTGGATGGAGAGGAAACAACTTACCGAGAAATGCCTTCGTTGAGAACAAGAATCTGGATATCCGGAACCTCATGGGGCAGTCTTCGACGCAGATCAAGGTCGTCTTCGGTGTAATCCTGGCGTGGCGAAGGACTCCTGCGTCTACGCGGCGGCGTCCTTGATCTGCTGCGGTAACGAGAATCGAAGCGATCGCGACTTCTATCTCGTGATCGCATGCCTCGAGGAACGCCACGGGGCGACGGAGAGCGCATTGGCCGGTACTCTTCTCTGTCGCGGAACCTTCGATCTCTGTCCCTCGGAGACATTGGACCGGGACCGCCACTAGGCCGTCCGTCTCGAGACACAGGCATATTCGCCCCTCTCGTATAGTCGGGCGATCGCGACCGCCGTCGTGGTGCTACATTGTTCTGTGGTTCGGCTTTGCGCGAGTTCTTTTGCGGCTTTGATACTTCAAGGTCTGCAATCAAAATCAGCAACTGCCATACTCTCTGCAACATGATATACATACGCATCTTTCTACCACGCACTGCCTGGCCTTGCTCCGCATCCAACGCCCTCCGACACGACTCCGAGTCGAGGAACTGAACGAATCCATACGCCTGCTTGATCGATATCTGCGCAAGCCTGCCATGTCGGTGGAATCGGTGGAAGATGTCGCGCTTCGTCACTTTCTCAGTGGGGAGATTGCCTGCTAGCATTAGTCGTGATTATCCAAAGAGGAAGTCGCGCCGCCCTACCAATGAACAGACGAGAACCCATGGGGAACTGGTCCCACTGCCCCTCTGTGACAAACTTGCGCTCCTGGTCCAGAAACTCTTCATATCTCTTGTTCACCTCCGGTGGCCACCGTATGTCCTCATCGTCTGGTGTCTCGCTGCGCTGCGCCTGATTGCGCTTCTGTCCGCCACCCACCGCCGTCGGACTCTGCGCACCGCCCTGCTGCATCGCACCGTAGCTCTGCGCTGGCACGTTAAGATGCTGTACCTGCCCATTGCTGCCCGATTGCTGCGTAGCGGGCGCCTGCTGGCTGTGCGGGTGGAACGAGCGAATGTCGTTGGCCGGGTTGTAGTTGGGATGGGTCGAAGGATGCTCCTGCGCAGGCGGTCGCGCAGGGAGACTGGGCGCTGATGGCATCGCGGCTGCAAGTGCAGACTGGGGCGACATCTGGGGGACTGCATACTGGCCTGCCGACGCATTGAGCGCAGCCGGCGTCAGAGAGTCCAGCAGGGCTTGCACGTCAACACTGGTCGCAGCTGCCTGGGCAGGGGCGTGCTGGACCGCATACGCGTGGTCATGGGCAAAAGGGTATGCAGAGTACGACGTGTCTTGGCCAGGCGTGCTGGTCTGGCGGTGCGTCGCATCACTGGAAGACGCAGCGCGCGACTGCTGGTGCTGCGCAGAATAGTTGTGGATTGATGCTGAAGCTGCTGCGGTAGAGTTATCATGCGCCTGCATCCGCATGCCCAGCTCGCCCCCAGCGCCCTGCCCTCCTACACCCGGGTGATGTGCGGCCGTCGGCGGATGATGCTGCGCTGCGGGCGTCGACGTGCCATTGTTATGTGAAGACTCATGGAAGTTGGGGTCCATGGACAGCTCTAAGATGGGAATGTTTGCGGGCGACGGGACGTTCTGCGGTCGTGGACTCGCGGGGCTGAGGTTGCTTCTTGTGGTGTAGACTGCTTCTTGTGGCGGGCTGGGGCTGGGACTGTTGTTCATGTATGCGGTGCGAAGCCGGCTACGACGAGCAGGATCGCGACGCTGATAAGGGCTATAACAGTACAAGGGCGAGGCTCAACTCAGGCATGGACAGGGACACGCGCCGCGACAGGCTAGGGTGTAGGTAGCGGCAAGTGGCTGGTGGCAGGATTTGCAGTGTAGATTTGTGGGTGGGGTGTGGTGATGCTAGATGCTGTCTCGGTGACGATTAGAAGCTGACGGGGCACTCAAGGGCGATGGCCACAGACACGACGACAAGAGATGATTCCGGGATGCAGAGTTCAGTCTGAGTGGCAAGAGGAGGTGACGGTAAGGGTTAGCAGCAAGCACAGCTGTTAAGATATGCAAGTGAAGAAGATCGTGAGGCACCGTGCTTCAGAACGGCGCTGGCGTCAAGAACCTCAGGTGTCACGTGCGCCCGACTTCCAGCCCTAGTGGTTCCATCAGCCTGCGCGTTCTGCGCTGTTCCCCGTCGGTCTTGACCACCATGATTTCACCCTGACGAAATATGCTCCGTTGCCGCACTTGTACTGCTCCCTCGCTCGTTGCCATTACGCGATGTGCACCCTTGGTGCTGCGTCGCCTTCTGGCCTCGTCGAGCGACACGGGTGCTGCAAGCGACGACGAACTGCGAGCTGCCCGTTCGTGGTTGCAAGGCTTGCATGCAGACGCGATTCCGCTCAAGAGCATTGGCGAATTGAGTTTCAGCAGGTCATCCGGCCCGGGCGGACAGAACGTGAACAAGTATGACACACGCTTTGGAGAAAAATACCCTTCTAGCTGGCGCGCTATGCTAAGCATGTCAAAAGAGTCAATTCTAAGGCTACTTTGCGAGTTCCCCTGGACGCTCTGCTGCACCACGTCCCCACCGCCCTCCATGGCGAGATCAGGCGGTCCCGCTATATAGCCGCAAAATCCAACGCTATGATAGTGCAGGCCGACGACAGTCGCAAACAAAGCGACAACGCTCACAGCTGCTACCGCCGACTGTTTGATGCTATTGTGGAAGCGGGGCATCATGCAGTGCCCAATGAGACGTCCGCGGAACAGGCACAGCACGTCAAAAAGCTGTGCGTCTCAAGCTACACTTGTTCCCGCCGACGACCCGAACGCAGTGCTGATAAGCTCCCAGGCAAAAGGCCGATAACGAGCGGCGGTTGAGGAGCAAGAAGCAGCAAAGTGCGAAGAAAAGCTCCCGACGAGGCCGGGGCGATGACTGAACCGGTTGCGGGGAATTTTGCTTGATTACCCCGGAACCACTGCAGCGACGCTCAGCTGCACCAGACAGCTGACGTGGGTCGAATCGTGGACCAGACACGGTATGGTGATAGTGCATGTGACCAGAGCGGTGTGGTCGCTGTGGCGTCCGTCCGATAAGAGATGGAAACGCTCATGCAGGGTCTGGTAGCGGTGATATCGCCGGCAGTACGTCGATTCTTCAAGTATCTAACGCCGAGTAGAGCCGCTGCAGCTCTTCATTCGCAGCAAAGTACTTGACACTCGACCGCACCAACGCCTCTGAGTCGCGTCTCTTCCCTTCCTGCTGCAGTGACCTGGCCAGAGCGGCAATCTTATCACCCGACCCTGTGTCCAGCACCCGCATGTATTTTCGAAGCCTCGTCGAGATCACCGTCTGCACGGCTGGATCTGCATCCGCATCCGCAGATAACCGTTGGAGAGATAACAGTTCACGAACAGCGACTTCGGACACTTGTGCAACGCTGGCAGGGTGTTGCTGAGCAGCGTCTCTTACCAAGTCGAGTGCGTCTGCCAGCGCCAGTGGAAACTCTGGGTCGGCGGGATTGCGGCCGAACAGCTGCATGCGGAATTCGCAGACAGCGGTTTGCACAGACTGAGGTGCGATCTCCCGCAAATATTCCAGCACGCGCTGCAGCATGCGCGGTGTGATGGCCAGCTGTTCAAACTCTGCGAACATGGCAAAGAACTTCTCTGCGACTTTAGGTTTGCCCTGGAACTGCTTCATGGCAGATTCAAAGACAGCCAACGGAATAGCGCCCGTGAGCACTGGCGCCGAAGCCAAATTCTGCAGAGCCACCTCATCCACGCCATCGTCGTGCTTCAGACTTGGATTGATGTCTTCAGCGGTGACTTGTGGCAGCGCAATCATATCCACATCCCCGTCTGCGTCGTCTTCAGTCTGGGTCTTGGTATGATCCATATCCAAGCCCAGGATCTTCCTCCGCCCAGCGATCTTGCCAACGTAGATGGTCTCGAGCTTGGCATACTCGACCCACAAGTATTCAGAGTTCTTGCAAAATCTCAGGCCGCGCTGCATGTAGCTGCGCGCGTTGGTGATGTCGGCCTGAGTGTCCATGAAGTAGTTCGCCGCATGGACCCATATCTCTGGCTTGGTAGGGTGTAGTCGCGCAACGGACGTGAAGATGTCATTGAGGCGCTTGTACGCCTTGTCCTTGCGCGCGAAGTCGATGTACTGCATCCACAGCGTGAGGTCGCCAGAAAACTTGCGCGTCGCACGGTTGTAGAGGAAGTAGATGGTGCGCTGTCCCGCACCTTTATACCGCACGCCTAGCCGCTTGATGCGCTTGCGACGGAGGGCGTCGACATTCTTCTCGAACTCGATGTATCGCAGATAGTCGGAGGGGTGCGAGCCACGAGCGTTGACAATGTGCTCAAAGTCGGAACGCTTCTTAGCTATGGAGCTGATCTCTTCCTGCAAACAATTAACATCATTTCTGGCTGCGCGCATGGGTATAGTATACATACACGTGTGAAGATCTTCTTGCGCTCGAGCTCGTTCAGCTCCGTCGCGGCCTGCTCGAGGAAGAAACGCGCCTTGTCACTCGGTCCCGCCATGTCTGTGTCTGCGCCGTGGTGGAGTGAATGTCGAGCTGGGAACGAAAAATGTCTGGACAAGCACGCTAAAGCCGGCAGCGCTTGCCCGTTGTGGCTTGACGCGGAACGGAGCCCGAGGCTTGGCCGACGCGTGTGAACCCTGAGCTCACCTCGGCGCTGAACCTCAGGAGACGGCGAGCGCGTTGTCAGCCTTCTTCTTCATTCTCGTCGCTCTTTGCTTCTGTTTGTAATTGAGTGAGGGCACGTCTTGCTGCTCTTCTCCTCTTCTTCTCCAATGGCACCTCTTAAAGATAAGGACGGCCAGACGGTCGCAGCAGTGCGTGCTATAGAGCTCACCCCCGAGAACTCCGCAGACTCACATGTTGCAGTTTAGTGGAAAATGGATATCCATCACGCACACGGCTATGGCATACTGTGTGTTCTGTTGGTTCATATGACGGTCTCAGACACTGACAATTCATAGCTGCCTTTATTGGTGCTCTCGCAGTTGGCCTGTATGCAGCCCCTCCGCCCCTCCACGACGCGACTAAACACCACCAGATCGCTCCACTACCATAAGATTGTTGAAAACGAGTTCTATGTTGGTTACACCAGACTGTCTACAAGACCAACAGTTGTTGACCACCGACTAGGGCTACCCTGAAGAATGGTTCCCATCCGTCTCTGCGACCATTGGCGACCGCTACCCTGAGCGTTCTGTCTTCATGCTCTTCATTGCTCTTACGTCCGGTACGCAATCGGATAGAAAGTCATGGGGTTCGACTAATACGCTTCTTAGGACCCCGCTTCGCATTGGTTGGCTTGTGGTATGTCCTGACGAAGCGACCCAACTCTGCTCTTCCAAAATTCGTCGCTGGCGTTGGCATCTTCCGAACATTGACTTGTGGTGGATGGACATATGTGACATCGACGGATGCCCATGACTGGCATGATATCTTCATGATCTCGTATCTTGTGGCGACACTCCCATGGACAATCGGCTGCCTTGCGTTGAGCCCCGCCAACCCAGCGGCTGTCAGATATCGAAAGCTCTTTGCAGGGTCCTTCTTCGGCACGCTGATTCCGCTGATCTACTGGTTCATCCAGCATAAGGTTCACCACATCGCTGGAGGTAGGACGCCCAATTGGACCATCCTGAGCATGACTGACTTGTCCAGCATACACCATCTACTCCTTCTTCGAGTGGGCTCTTGTCCTACTTGATGTAGCATTCGACGCCGTCACCATCAGCGAGTTCAAGGACCTTGAGATTGTTGTCAAGGACAACCGAGGGGTGACCCGTGGGTATGTCATGAAGCTCCCGCATTAGATAGTGACCCCCCTGAATGCAACCATATTCTGAACAAACTCTGATCAGTCTTCGCTTGTAGATCTGGTAACAAAGCTGTCTCTGATGCCGTTCTTGAGAAAGAGTAAGTCCCGAAACCACTGTAATGTACAGCTACATTCTAACGATGTACAGGAGAGGCAAGGAGATTGGCGCAACATTTTCAGGCGCCTTTTCTATATTCGACTTCATCTACGCCGCAGCAGACGTATACAACGGGGTAAATATACTTTCCGGCTGTAGGGATCATCGTAGTTAACATCACATAGTTTGTATTCTGGTCTATGCTGACATCGCTCGGAGTCTGCGTGTGGTGTAAGTCTTCCATGACCCCGATTCTTCATGTCTAATGCCTCTTAGATTTCCCGCTCTGGCACATGGGCATTTCTGGCTACGAGGCTCTGGTCATGTGCACCATTACCCCCTTCTTCCTGGGTATTAGATCACTCCGCTACCTCGTCACACGCTACACAATCGTCTTCCACTTTCTATCGCTCTCAGGTCTGCTCGCATTCCGCGCAGAGCGACCCGTCCCCCGCCTGTTCGCCGTTGGCTTTGGTCTTTCCATGTCCTGTCTTGCATGGGCCGCAACCTTCTTCGCTGAACGGTCCCAGCCTCGTCGTCTCGAGGCCCGTATCTCCGCATTCTCCATTGGCCTGGTCGCTTCCAGCGTAGCCAAGTTCGCTTTCTGGACCAACAACCCAATCTGGCCCATCATGCATGAGCCGACCGGAGGATGGAACAAGACTGGACTCAGCCTCGCTGTGGCGGCCATGCTCATCTCAACCAGGTCGACAGCTGGCGCCGGCGCCGACCTTGCTGCTCCTGGACCCGTGACGAAAGGATTCTCCCTCTTCTCGAGCTTCGGTATTGCTGGACTGCTCTTCTCGATGCACTCTCTACTGTCCGACTCGAGCACCATGATCTCCTGGGTATGGGAAGGCTACCCCGTGCGTGGCCCTCTGGCTGTCCCTCACGGCGCTGTGACCCTGCTGGCTATGGGCTTGGGTCTCACCATTGGACTGTTTGCGCCAAACGTCTCTCGATCATGGGCATTCTACGGTATTGGCTCCATTGGTGCTGCGGTTCTCACCACGACCAGCCACTGGACTGGCTACTTTGGTGGACTCGTCCTCGCGATCTACACCATGGCCGCTGCCCCTGCACTGATTACGCAGGCAACCCGCTACTCTCCAGCCAAGACCTTTGGATTCGGCTTTCTGGTGTACAACTTCATGGTTCTCTTCCACGTCTGGGTTGTCGCATATGCATTCGTTCCTGGTGGTCCTCTTGTCCGCGAGCGCACCGACTGGGTTCAGACCGCCATGATGGTCCTCATTGGAGCTGGTGTCTTCAACGCCTCCATGCAGCCCAGCACTCCCAAGAACTACAAGGGCAAGTCCAATGCGTCAGCTGCCACCAGCCGCCAACGCTCGTACTACCTCTACATTCTGGGCGCCCTCGAGCTCCTCGCCATAGCGACCGCCTACCTCCGTTTCCCCACCTACAACTACACCCCGTACCACCCCGAGGAGAAGTCCATTACAGCCGGTATCTGGACCATCCACTTCTCCCTCGACAACGACATGTGGACCTCCGAGTACCGAATGCGCGACCTCATCAAAGAACTCGAAGTCGACGTTATCGGCCTTTTAGAATCCGATCTCCAGCGCATCATCATGGGCAACCGCGACACGACGCAATTCCTCGCCGAAGATCTCGGCATGTACGTCGACTTCGGCCCCGGCCCCAACAAACACACCTGGGGCTCCGCCCTGCTCTCCAAATTTCCCATCGTCAACTCCACCCACCACCTCCTCCCCTCGCCCGTCGGCGAACTCGCGCCCGCCATCGAAGCCACCATCGACGCGTACGGCGAACTGATCGACATCTTCGTCTTCCACTCTGGCCAAGAAGAGGACCCCGAAGACCGCCGCCTGCAATCCGAGTACCTCGCCGAACGAATGAAAGCGTCCCCCCGCCCCGCCATCCTGCTCTCCTACCTCGTCATCAAGCCGGGTGAGGGCAACTACCACACGTACGTGGGCGAGAAGAGCGGCATGCGCGACGTCGATCCGAGCGATTGGGATCGCTGGTGCGAGTATATTCTCTTCAAGGGGATTAGGCGCAGTGGGTATGCGAGGGTGAGTAGGGATAGCATTACGGATACGGAGTTGCAGGTAAGCCATACCCTATTACCCCTATTACCTCGAGACACGGCTTGATACGAATATGGAATACGGTAATGAATATTTGCTAATAGAGTGATTAACAGCTCGCCAAATTCGTCGTCGGACAACCTGAGAATGGAAACGAAGTCATTCCTGAAGAGCAGGTTAAGCCGGGCTTGAGGTTCCCGGAGCTGTTTAAGGGGTATGGAGTCAGGGGGCATAGGTATCATGTGTTTGATGAGCCGAGGTATTATGCTTAGGTTGTGGGTATGAAGGAAGTTGGAGGATGGGTGAGGGAGAAGGGGGAGGGGGTGTGTATGATAAGCACCGATGGGTAAGCATGGGGAAAGGGGGTGTAGGAATAAGTCTAGATGAGAGTTTCGTATGTACTATATAAAAGTCATGTTTCGCAAATCATGTTTCACGAGTCAAGCTCTGGTCGAAGGTTTCTTGCCTGTGTTGTCTGTCGTAGTGTGCCGAAGCGACGCCAGCCGTGTTCATGTGATACTTCACTTCTCGGGAGTTAAAAAGGGCCTTTCAAAATTTGGGGTGTTGAAGAAGGTATTAGATTCGCGTCTATGAAGTACAAGCCGTACCTCTTTCTCTATCCCTACTGCACCAGCTCTCCACATTGAAGAGCTATATGCCCCCAAAAAAGACGCCATGAACCATGCATGCATGTGCGGATCATTCCCAGTCGCACTTTTCCCATTGGACATGCCCGAACTTTTCCTTTGCCAAAATCGGCCTCCTTCCACGCCCTGCCACCTCACAACCCCGGGAGCGGCGCACTCCTCACTAATCAAGCAAGTTTCGATCCAGACGGCTCATTTCGCTACCGCGGCACTCAGCACCTGCGTCCGGAAGAAGCCGCCCTTTGTCCGCTCGATGACCTGCTGGTAGACGGATTGTGGGGGGTGATTCATAATCACTGTGCCGGCCTTGTAGTCGATTTTTGCGTCGACACGGGTGTCGCGGATGAGGTTGACGATCCACTTCTCGCCCTCGTCTTGTGAGAGGCCGAGGCGGGTGGAGAGGTCCCTGGCAATGAATTAGTGCATTTCCAGCTGCAGTAAGATGGTTTGACTCACTTGATGTCAATACGCTGGTGGATCTTGCAGTAGCTCTCCGAGATCAAGTGTCGCGCGGCATCGACAAACTGGTCCGCGGCGCCGAGCAGGAAAAAGTCGTTCTTCAGAATCTCCTCGGTCTCGCCCAGCTTCTTCTGGGCCTCCTCAAAGTCAAAGTCAATGTACAGGGCCTTGATGAAGTCGGTGACGGGGTCGCTGTACTCGTAGCCCTCCTGGCGGACGATGCGGATGAGGTCCTTGAGCTGCTTCTGGTACTGATTTGAGTTGCGGCCCTTGCTGCGGTTTGTGATGACGGCGGCGGCGAGGTAGCGCAGGATCCAGGGGCAGTTGGTCTGGATGGTGTTGATGTAGGAGGGCGAGAAGAACATGTCGGTCAGAGCCTCGCGGGCGGGCTCGTGGTTGAAGAGGGGGAACAGCGACCAGTGGATCAGCCAGGTGCGGTGCTGCAGCTGTGCGAGGGGGTTGTTGAAGAGGCGCGTGTCGATAGTCTCCTTGAGCTTGTTGATCTCCTCGATGGCCGAGTCCCAGTTGACGGAGAGGATTTCGCAGGCGAGCTTGCCCCAGGTGGCCTCGCGCTCCTTGTCGTTGTCGGTGGTCTATCACACATATTAGTAGGAGCGCTATTGTGGTACTGTGGGTTCATGTACCAAAACACGGAACCGGTAGAGAAGCTCAGCGGCATCTGGGTAGAGACCACAACTATACTGGAAGCTGCCAAACTCGTACAGCTGGTTGACCATCTCGACGGTGACGCCATGCGACTCCTTCAGGTAGGCCAAATTCTGCACCTTGTCGGAGCGCAGGTTGGTAACGACATTCTCGTCATCCAACAGCCCCGAGATCTTGCTCGTCTCCTCCTCGAGGCGGTCGCGGCGCTGCAGGACCTGCTCGCGCTTGGTGTTGTACTCGTCGGGCATGGCGTCGAGGTTGTGCACGTCCTGGTAGAGCTGGCCGACAAAGTCGATCATGTTGGTGGGCTTGAGCAGCTCGAGCAGCATCTTCTTCTGCTCGAGGGGCTGGTCGGCATCCTCGTCGGCGGAGAAGTTGAGCAGCGGGTAGATGAGGTGGCGGTCGAGGTTGGGCATGAGCTTGGGGAGCAGGCTGAACTCGTCGGCGACAGTGCCGCTGGCGGGGGTGGAGTCGGCCATGGTGGTGGTGGTGGAGGACACAGGCGTGGGTGTGTTGATTCTGTGGTCGTGCAGTCGGCGGGCACTCGGTGGTGGGGTGTCGCCAGTCGCAGAAGAAAAATGACTGTGCGTAGCGAGAACCCTGGTCCGCCGAATGACGCTAACTTTTTGGTGTTGAACGCGACACCACGAGTCTGGCAGGATTCAGTACCTACTAAAAGACTTCAGTACTGCCACAATGCCGCGCATACAGCCATTGGCGTCTCTCTTGCGGCCGCTGGCTGCTCCCCGCACCGCCTGCATACACCACTACCGCTTCTCCACGGCCTCAAGACTATGCGCTGAGAGTGCGTCTATTCTCTATATGCTACGAGGCAGCTATACTGATCATATATAGAGCCAGCCAAGTCAGCAAAACCGTCTGCACCCTCACAAGCACCGCCCGCCCCGCCTGCAACTCCCCAAGAAGCATCACGGGCCGCCGACCTCGCCGCTGCCGAAGCCCTCACCGAGTCCGACAGCGCCCAGCCCCCAGAGCCAAAGTCCGACCTCCCTTCGAAGCGAGCAGATGCCTCGAGCCAAACAAAAAGAGCAGGAGATGTCTTCCCACCTGCATCGCCGACGTCACAACCCAAATTGGCGAGGGAATCCGGCTATCCACCGTCCAGATCAAGGTCGACTACAGCGCCAGCATCCAAGACCTCGTCAAGCAAAGCACCGACGTCCATGTCGATTGACCTCCCCCCGCCCAAGTACCACGTCTCGCGGTCCAAGAATGGAAACTTTCCCATCTACACAGACTTCAAGCGCGGAGGCAATCTGCATCTGACCATGGTGCGGAAGATCACGGGAGATCTGTCGCAGCTGAGGGACGAGTTGCGGGTGTGGCTGAACAAGAAGAATGAGGATGTCAAGATTAATCCGTTGACGGCGCAGGTTGTGGTCAAGGGGCATTGTAAAGAGGAGGTACAGAAGTTTTTGGAGGGGAGGGGGTTCTAGGATGAAGAAATCTGAGCGGGGGCAAGGAGACCCCGGGAAGGGAATTGGCGCGACAGAGAGGAGGGGTGGATGTATATTATGTAAAAAAAAGATCAAGGGAATATTAGGTTGCATTGAGGAGCGAGGATCAGGGACAAGAGCATCATCATCACAATCCAGCATCGTCACATCACGAAAGCGAAGCAAAAACCATCAAGATCAAAGTATTAGTCTCCATTCACGTCTGATCTGGAGTCATGCCATAGCTCCATCTCTCGAGCAAATTCCCAAACTCATCCAGTGTATCCCCACAGCTGTTTCCACGTGGAATGATCGAGCTCATTCCCCATGTCTATTCCGTGTCCCCATCTCATGTCCAGTCTCCCCTCTTGCCCTCTCCTACTTCCCCCCTCACGAGCAAGCAAGCAATTCGTCGACCAACTTACTTCTTACAAAGCGCACACTCTCCACACTCCCACCCCCACGTCACACAGCTCATATCCCGACACTCGGGCTCCGGCCTCTCGTTGTCCCCCATGCACACGTTGTAGATGTTTTGGCACTGCAATACATATTAGTGAGCGTAGCGAACTATATACCGCTTTTGGGTGAGGGGTCGGGTCGGAAGGAAGTAGGTAGGTCAGGGGGTGTATACGACATACCTCAGGAGCACAAAACATGGGCCCAGGGAAATTATTCGGATCCGTAGTTGTGGCAGCGGCGGCCATGGCGATGGGGGAGGGCGAGGTGTTGGTGAGGATGGGGGTGGCGGCGGTGAAGTTGAGGAGGAAGGCTATGGAGAGGATGAGTATGAGGATGGGGGACATGGTGGCGGTTTTGGTTGATGGTCGGGGGTTTGGTGAGTGGTGGTTTTGTTGGAGTCTGTAGTACCTATAGTGATTCGCTTTGGGTTGTGGAGTAGAGGAGTATCGTAGCCAGGTGTGTGTGTGTGTGTGTGTGTGTGTGTGTGTGTGGATGAGAGGAGAGAACAGGAGTCGCAACCAGCAGAATATTATATACCCCATAGTTCCCTCACTCCCTCACCCAGAATCAACTCTTTCACCAAGTGAGAGAAAGCACATAACTCGGCCCTTTCCTTGGCACAGTCATAGTGCGTGAGCCACCCGCCGGTGAGAGAAAGTGACCGAGACAGTGCGTGAGATTCCGCGCCCATGGGGCGAAAAATCCCCACCAAAGGAGTAATGAATGTCAGTGCGAGTGAGAATAGGACGTGTTGGTGGAGGCGATGAATATTGGATGGAGTTGGGAAATAGGTGGATGTAGGTTTGAAGGACTACTTTTGAGTTGATTTTATTTTCTCACTGCTATAGGCTTATGCAGTCACCCCATCTCACCCTGTTTGAATGTATGGAGTCCTTCATCATTGTCATTTCGATATATCGTTCTTCCCAATTCGAGAATTCAGCAATACTTTTGTCCTTCAATGTCTCTCTCCTGATCGAATCTCTGCATTCTCTCCCTCCAATCTCTCGTTTCTCCACTCCCCTTCCCTCCCACCCCTTCCTCATCATCCCCCACCCCCCTCTAGGTGCCTACCACCCCAGACACGCCTCACAGCTGCTACACTAACAACTCAATTAGCTCATCTCCCTCAGATCCCTCTATCCCCCCAGCTTCTAATGAAGATACCTTATGCCGATACGTATAGCACGTCAACAACCTACAAAAGTGATGGTCGTTGTGCTTGTTCGGACTCTCGGGGTGCACGCACTTGTAGTAGATGGCGTCGCAACCGAGCGCCTGGCAGGGCGGGCTGTCGCCGGGGAATGTGAAGGTTGACGAGGAAGTTGGGGCGGATGTGGTGTGCGTGATCATAGTCGGCTTGGTGGTGGTGACGAGTGTTGAGATGTCGTTGAGGTTGGGCTTGTTGGCAAGGTTGGTGGCTGAGGCGAGGGAGGTGGTGAGGATGCAGCTGATGAGGAGCATGAGAGTGAGGAGGAGGCTGTGGATGGATCTCATGGTTGCGGATCGTGGCTTCGATGGTTGATTTGCTGTACGTCTTGGGTTGTTCTCGGATGAAGTGGTAGATTGGGTTTGGTGGAGGAGAGATGGAGCTTCAGTGGTGTGGGATGGCATTTATAGTCTGATTCGAGGCGAAGTGAGGTGTAGGAGATTTTGTTGAGACTGAGCTCTGAAAGTGAGTGAGACTGATAGTGTTGAGAAATACAGCAAGCCAAATGGTAAGTGAGCGAAACAAGTGAAGAAAGTTGAGCAACGTTTCGACATTACTTTCGACTTGATTTTGTGCAAACAATAGAGTTCAAATTCACAATTCGACCTCGATCCAGTCACTTCCAAGCTCTCTCCATAACTAAAGTTATTCCATTGCCCACGGGTCTCGTCAATCACCCACCAAATGTCTTCCATTGCATACCCACTATATCGTATCGCTCTACCCTCCTTCTACCTATCATCTCCCCATCCTCCCCTAACAGAACGCACACTCCCCACACTAACCAACACAGTCAGCCTCATCCACCACCCCTCTCTCCTCCCTCTCCCCTCGCGTATACTCACAACATCCTCCCCACATCCGCTCCACACACTCCTCCCTACTCATCTCAAAACCCCTCACACAAATCCACAACGTAACCACACCGTAGATGACATCCAGCCATGGCATCAGGGGCTGCGAGGATGGGATTGGTTGTCGTGGGAATCGCGCTGGCGGGAGTACCGAGGTTGAGGGAAGCGATGATGAGAGCGAGGAGGAGAGGAGGGATGGTTGGAATTTGTCGAGATCGTGGGTGATATGTCAGCAAAGAATGGATGAGGGATTGAATCATTCGTGGGTAAAGGGGATTGGTTCGGAGTGCGGAAGATGGGAGGTGGAGATTAAACTGGGAGAGGAGGGCACGTAGCGTGGTGAATATGTGAAGTGAGCGTTTCTGTACGGTAGCTATGGTGTTTGTTGTATGATTGTGAGTGCGCAATTGGGAAATGTATAACCAGGAATGAGGACGGACAAGTGCTGTTGCTTCGTTATGGATCTGCGGAACGAGGGCGTGTTGTATGGAAGGACATTAGGGCATTTGCGCTGATGCTTCGCAGGGTATAGCTGGTGGCATCACCGTAAAGCAGTGTTGCATGTCTCAACGCTAGGATTTGAGTGGCGAACTCTTTTTCGCGGCATGGATGAGGCGGTGTAAATGAACTCTCTTCGAAAGTGAGAGAAGAAGTGGTCTTGATTCGCATTTCGACTTTTCTCTACCCAAGGCTCGTCAGGGAAGGGTACACGAACTCCCATCTTCGCCAGGCGAAGAGCCTGTAGTCAGTCTTCAGGTGGCATAGAGGGCCGCAATCGTCTACAGACACAATATGTCGCATATAACAGTCGATCAGCCGTCCTTTCGTTGGCGAAAGGCAGCATTCAATGTGAACAAAAGGCCACGGCATTGCCCGTTCTGATTTATTGCAGCTCCATGCACCACAGCACGTCGTCCAGTTTAGTGTAGCACAGAAGAACGACCCCCGGATATGGGAGAAAACATGTGACTTACCTGTTACTGGACCGTTCGCCAGATAAGCCACAGCAGTCTCGTCTCCGGTTCACATTCGGAACAAGGGCCCATTAGAAGCCTTGCCATTGAGCTCTACCTCCAAGGACTACACAGTCTCTGCGGTAGAGGGCAATGGTCGACCTGTTGGTGTAGCGAGACACAGAAATGGTGTGCTGATCCTATGACCCGCCAATGGGTGATTTGTGCCGTAGCTGCTGTCTCAGACCCTGCGGTGTGGTGTTTCCGCACTGTGGAGATAACGAGGGATGCTGTGGTACGTCGGTTACAAGTAGGTGGCTGCAGCCATCTGCTTTTGACAGAGACCGATATGTAGAGCGTCGGAAACAGCTGCCTGAGCCCTGTGAAGAGACGTGCTGTGCTGATACATGCGGCGCAGCGTGGTACATGTGTGACCGCGACCATCGTGAAGGTATCTTAGTGCCTGTTGTGACATTGAATCGCATGCAGACATGCTTCCAGGTGACATTCACAACCCACGTGTATGTACGCAAACCGGCGTCGGAGCATCTTTGTGCATGCAGCAAGAGATCTGGCCGTGAAAAGATCCAGACGCATCCATATGCACACCATACCGGCACTCCGGCGCAAGTAACTCTGTGATTAGTGAACGTGGAAGCCGTCCGCTAATGCAGTCGATCGAGCTCCTGCAACCGATCGAAGGTGCTCTGTGTTAGTAAGTGTTTTAGGCAGGAGAATGATCGTCTGATTGGATCGAAGTCGAGCCCCACTTGTAAACAGGGTTTGACCCGATAGATCTCGGGCACCGTGCGCGCCGCTGTTCCTGGAATCCTGGCACTTGGGCAGATCTTTGGGCCCCGTGATGGGTAAATTGAGATGGAAAACAATGGCGGCCTTCGAAGGCTTCTTTTGTGGGAAATTCGAGTCAGAGGATGGGCTGATGCACCTGCCATTTCGGGAAATCCAGACGACGTATTTTCGATGGATGAGATGAGGCTGGGTGATGTTTTCCAGCCCGAAAAATTAACCGCATGTAGTTTTCGTGATAGCCATGAGGTTTTACTTGTACAAACAAACTCTGTTCTTGGAGATGTGAATTTTGATTCGGTATGGCTCGTAGCACGGGTCTGTCACGAGCCATGGCTTTGCTTTCCGATCCAAAAGCGTCTGCCGTAGCACGCAAACTGCTTTGCTAAACCGTTGATATTACGAGTTGCAGTCTGCACGAAGGGGCTGATAGCACGGCCCAGCATTGTCGGACAATGGAGATGAAAGCTTCCAGACTGTGCGACGTGGAAGTTGCGGCGTACTTGCCGCTCCCTGTTAAATTGGCTGCCAGGACGCGTGCAATCAGAGTCGCGTTGCACGTGATGGCGCGAATTGCAGGTCTTACCACAGGCGTGGCAAGCCGTTGAAAAGCCTTTAGCTGCCGGTGGCAGATGTGAGGCGCAGCGTCACCCCAGAAGCTATGATGTCAGCGCGGGAGTTGTCTGAAACACAGTGGGTGATGTCGAGATCCTCAATATGCGATTGCAAATCCCACCGGAGGAAATAGGGTGTGGGTTGCACGAGGAACGAATAGCTGTAAAAGAGTTTCGGGCCTGGATCAAGGGAGTCAAACGCTTATCCGCGTAGCTGTTTTGCAGCATCTCAGTGGTGTCGGGCAACATTTCCTGCCAAGCGAGGCGGGCCAGAGCACCGCGTGAGTGATCATCTGGAAGCTCCCCGGAGGTGAGCTGTCTGAAAGCTGTTCCATTCCGACTTGACGTCCCATGAGCAGAGACATCACCCGTTGCAGCCTCGAATTTCAGGCTGATGATGCAGGAGTGCAGAGCCATCTCAATACCTGGCGTGGGTTGACAGGTCGTGGTAGTGGACCCATCGATCTCGCGGCGAGAGCGGAACGCACGGACAACGGGGCATGGCTGCCGAAAGCCAAGTGTGACGTCGGTGTCAGTCCAGCGCCCTGCGTACGGGACCATTGACAAATAGTGAACAGCCAGGAGGTCCACAGCCGTAGCTGTCGACGCCAGGAACTGTAACCTTCGGGGTACGACAATGGGTTTCCGCCGTTGGTCCCTGGTGGCTTTGTGAGACAATGGACAAGTCCGCGGAGGCCACGTCGGCGACGTGATATTGGCTGGTCGATCATTAGTTGAGGGGATTTGTAGATGGGATAAAGAGGGGGTTTCGATCAGATCGCCACTAGACCTCATAGGGACTCGCGTATCTGACCTTAGCCCGGAGTAGGCTGGTATCACCCTGCTAGCACAGAAGAACAAAAATTTGAGATGCATGCCAGGGCTCGCAGCGACGGCAGCGGAAGCCCTCTAAGAAGCTGCAGTTCACTGCAATGCGCGATGTGCTCCGACCTGCTGTTGTCAGCACTGGTACGATGGAGGGTATTTGAGATGATGGCGGCGGTCTTCATAGATATCGATAAGAGCTGCCACACTGTTGTGCGGATTGTACTCCGCTAATTTCTCTCCTCCAGCCGACACGCTTCTCCTTGAATTGAGGCAGAGTTGCGCCCCCGATATCAGTAAGTTCAGCAGGACGCTCGGATAGCGGGGAGGTGGTGGTTATCCCCGTTAGCAGAGGGGTCCTGCGCCGGCATCACAGCGTCGCCATAATGTGAATGCGACGTGTGACAACCCCAATTCTTTGTCAACCCACGCGGTTCGTTAATCGCCGGCAAGGTGACACCAGATCCTAACGCACTGCGATCGCCATACACGGTGTTTAACGAGGAGGATGAGCGTCGCGTTGCCCCGTGGAGACCTGCTGGCGGCCACAAAACGCCCAGGCGTCATGCCGCGCACTGCCTCACCAGGGCTAGCAAACTCGATCAGCAGCCTCTCCACATCTATCGGCGAGCGGAGGAGGCGCCGGGCCTTGAACCACGGTGGGTCTTTTTTGTCGCACACAGCAGCGAATACCGGGCGGCTTGCAGGTACGTACTGAATTGGCAGGCCGTCGGTGCAGTGTGTTGGCATTCATCGCGTCTCATCTCATATCGCCCAAATTTCCAATTCAACGCCGCGTGGCTGCTTTTTCCAACTCCAACCCTTGTTCTGAAGCTGGTCAGACGGCGCACGCACCCCGTCTCGTCGCGTTGCTCGCCTGAAGCTGTGTACTGCAGCCCGATTACCCAGCCATCGCTTCCATGCGCTGCTGAGAGCTAGGCGCCACGCGGTGCTCCCATTCGGCGAAAAACCGCCGCGAATCGACGTTTGGGTGCGTCGAAGACGCTCCCAGCACTGCTCGATCGCCTCAACCCAGTCGCCGCGGCCACGCCCACACATGGCGCTCGACGGTTTGGGCCCAGCGGCATCGCCCACGGCCAGCCATGCTCCAACGTCACTCGGTCGCTTATCTCAATCTGGTGTTGCGTCGAGCGGTAGTGCCCTGACATCCCGATCCGCGAGCCCTTTGGCTGTGAGTCGCTCGGCCCATCTCGAGGCCCTGCTCCGCCCTGCACCTCCTCCCGCACAGGTGGGCTCGCCACTTTTCCCCTCTTTACCTGGACGCGCCCGCCTGCTCTGGCCTCCTCCTCTTCCCTCCTCCATCGACTCTTCTTTGCAATTGTCGTAGTCTACTGTCGTTGCTAGACGACTAGACCGTGTTCTCAACACCACCAACACCAACCCGCTTCGCGCCAGCCTGTTCGTCGTGGTTCGCTGCTGCCCCACCGCCACCCGCACTTGCCACACCTAAATTCCCGCCTTCGGTTGTCTGCATTCTTCACCATGCCCGCTGAGAGACGCACCTTTACCGCGACCAGACCGGTCAAGACGGAACGCACCCACGAGGAGAACCAGGAGCGGTACGTGTGACTTGTCATTGTTCTTTCACGTGCTTTGCTCATTCCGCGCAGTGCCTACATTGCCGCTTCGCGCCGCAGTGACCGCAGCCTGGAGGCTCGCATTGAGTCTGCGCGCCGTGCTTCTGAAATCCACAAGAAGCGCACTGGCCGCGCTCTCCGTGTTACGGAGCAGGATGTCATTAACGAGGAGATGTACGAGGAAGAGGACGATGATTTGCCCACCCAGTACCAGCGCCTGAACGCGCACTTGCACACGACTTCGGTCATGTTTAACAAGAAGCTCCACGACTACATCGCTACTCAGCACGGCGTGAGGAACATGTTCATGTCGCAGTACCAGAATCCGTCGTTCCAGCAGTATGGTGGCCAGTTTTCGCCAAACACGGCCACTTTCCCGCAGACGAACAACTGGTTGAACCCCTCCATGATGCCACCCCAGCAGGTCAATCCAGCTTCCCCGCAGCAGAGTGTGACTCAGCAGGCGCCCTCCGGCAACGCCAATGGCGCCCAGCAAGGTTTCAGGCAGAACCCCTACCAGATTCCTCAGCGCATGAACTCGCACCAGCGTTCGCTTTCTATTCAGCTGCCACAGGGCAGCGGAGCGTTCGACCCCTCATCCCAGTCAGCACCAGGCGGCGTCACCACCCCACAGGACTCTTTCCGAAGGATGTCGTTGCCCGCGCACGCCGAGCAGAGCAATGCAGGATCCGACACCCAATCGCGTTCTCCTAAGCAGTCGACGTCGCCACAGACTGCTTCACCAAAGACGACCTCGGGCCAAGCGACGCCCCAGCTGCATGAGGACTCGAATTCTCTTACGTCTTACCCATTCAATTCTGCCGGTTATCCGTTTGGTTCGCAGGTGCTGAGCATGAACCCTTTGGCTATGTCTCTGCCGCCTGAGTCGCAGCAGTTCATTGGATCGTCGCTCGATCCCCATGACCCCCGCACTGCTCTCTTCATGGCTGGCAGCGACAATCTCCCTCAGCCGTTTGCTCCCACTTACACCTACAATCCCAACTTTTCTGGCAAGCCCGGCAGGTCCACAACTGACGAGACGTCGGCGTCTGGTGCTGGCATCAAGTCTGAGCACGTTGATGCCCCGTCGGAGGGCTTTTTCAACAACGAGGCTTTTCTCACACCTGGCAACGGTGATTATAACACTTTTTTCGATTTCCAGAGCTCAGAGTTCATTCCAGCGGGTGATGAGCAAGGCGATGGTTCCAACTTCGTCAACTGGGACTAAAACTCTTACTTTCTTTGATTGATGTCTGTCTTACCCTGTTCTGGTTTCCTTACCTGTCGGCGCGCTCTGCGTGTCCCGTGTACACGCAGGCCTCTTGGCCCCACTTTCTGGTTGTCTTGGGTTTGGGAGCACTTGATACACCTCTTGTTGGTCACGATTTCACGACTTTGGACGTGTTGGTCCTGTCTGGCGTTGCAGTGAAAAACGCATGCGACGCAGACACGATACACAGTGGTATTAGCCACACTGGCGCTGAGTCGCCTCGATAGTCCATCTCCACTCCCAGCAGCACTGCTGGATGTACCTATATAATGCATAATTGTAGCGCCTCGCGGCGTCCTTCAGCTGCCAGTCCTCCGCGCATGACTTCGGTATGTGGTATCTCTCCACATATGATCCTTCCATGCGACCGTTCACCTACTTGCAGTTGTGTCCTTTTAATGCGACTGATCCAGGGGCAGCGGTGCTTTCCGAGCGGGCCGTGGTTGTGAGATGCTCTTGTTCGAGTATCCCCTGGCTACTGGCCAATCACTCGCCTCAACTTGCCGGCCTCACTGTACACCAGCCTACCTCTGATCGCTGGACCTGTTGAACGGTGACGAAAGCCTCAGCCTCGACCGACGGAGACCAATGTTACACACGTGACTTCAGCCTAGCGGAGAACGGCCTCTTGCATCACGGCAGCCAATGTCTTGCACGGTACAGATGTTCTCAACAACTCCGCATACATTCTAGACCTTTTTGTGACCGCCTGCACTAACTCAACTCTCAATGCTTGTATCCGCTGCACGATCGCGTACACTATGGGCTGATGTCGGATGTGCGACGCAATTACTCCGCCTATCGCGATCGCTGGGGAAGCCATGCACAGACGAAACATCCACCATGGCTTCTTCGTTCCTGTGTCGTATACTTCGGAGCAATGCGATGCCACCAGGGGGAGCTCACAGCGAGAATGATCCATGCCGGAACCAGGCATGCCTTGTTTACGAAGGCCAGACTAGTATATCATATGCGGACAGAACGAGAACAAAAGTGCTGAGAACTGCGAGTAGCAAGAACACCAACACCAAGAAGTTGCTCAGTCCTACAGAGTGACGTTAGGTGACGAGAAGAGTTGTGGTCCCCACGAACGCTGACTTTCTTACGACCTGTCGCTGTCTGACATCTGCACAAGGCCACATCAGTCGTGTGGTAGCTTGTCAGACTTGTCAGTCTGCCAATCTGGACGCGCCTGCTCGAATTCGACTAGGCTCTCGCAAGTCAAGGACCGATAAGGGCGTCTGTTTCAAAATACCCGAGACCAGAATGGTCACGTACCTGGTTGCGGGGCCTGATCGTTGCATGTCCAATTTTACAACCTCGAACATGAATCACCTCCAACCATGGACTCGCGACGTCGCTTTGCCTAGAACAAGACCGAACCGGATTCTGTTTACTTTCTCGACGCCTCGTCGTGGTGCACCTTTAATTATTCCGTTCCAACTCGACAGTGCATTGGCGCATCCGTCCTCGTACCACAAGTGGCGGCGGCGGCGCGGTGGTGCAACATTTACAACCATATAATTCTTCCCGCGCCAACCTCCCCAGTTTCCGCTACGATTGTAACACCAGCACCATCAACCAAGAACGAATATGGTCATCTCACAGTGGAGAGCTGGCCCACGACACCAATAACTGCGACTAAATATGGCTTTTGTCCATCACTCCCTACGCCGTGGGTTCGAAGACGCTGCTACGTGCTCCCATTGCGTTGGCTCGTACGTGATGGTAGCGGATGTACGCCCAACTGAGCTGGAGAGATACAGGCATCTTCGGACGGATAAGTGGATATGCCGGTATGAGAAGCAGGCTGCCGTGCTGCATACTGTGTTTGTTCCGTCGGCCCACTAAAGGCTTGCAACATCACCATCAGAGGAGTCGGGTCCGCACATCGCAACGAGGGGATGGTGATCACATATAAGGTCCTTGGCTTGCGTGAGAGAGTAGGCAAGCCGCCCAGCTGTAGTTGTGTCTGTCGGACACTGTCTCTCGCTCACACTTTCTCTTTGCGTTTCGTTTGATTTCCAAAGTCTTCTCTGTCATTCAAGATGAGGGTCAGCACCTGTGTTTCACTTGCTGTTGCTTCCACTATGGCCGTGGGCGCTGAACGTGCACCAGGTGAGTCTTTCGTGGAGCATGGGCAAAAGCACCATACCCTCACCGCAACTTGCCTTCGCATGGTGTTCTCTCAACTCAGATACTGATACTCTTGACTAGTCCGCCCTGTTCCCAATGTCAACGCGCGTTCATACTACCCTCCTCCGCCGTACTACCCACCATACCCCAAGTCCAGCTCCTCTGGCAGTGGCGTGTCGTGGTCAGGGTCGAGCGTGCTGTCATCCATAAGTGTCTCGCTCTCCACTGGTGTATCGAGCTCAGCCACCACCGAGTCCGTCTTGATCTCTACGGTCACTTCCACAAGCGTCGTCGTGATCACTCTGCCAGAGTCAAGCTCTACGCCAAGCGTGCCCGATGCATCCAGTTTTAGGTGAGTCTTCCTATCGTCCGCATGTGCGTAACAGAACTGACACGTAGCAGTCCAAGCTCCTCGGCTGTCAGCTGGAATACCCTGACAGACGCAACACAGTCCAGTTGGGATGTCTTCCCTCCTACAAGCAGCAACAGCGTCTCCTTGTCCACTGGAGTCCCTTCGTCTGGGACCGGCATCTTGTCATCCTCCCCGTGCCACACTTCTGCTCCTTACGCCAACAAGACAAGCACTTTGAGCCCAACATGGGGCACAGGCACCTCGCCGCTATTCTCGTCGCCTACATCAACAGCAACCGGACCCACAGATATCAGCTCATCCTCGTCGAGTTTCTCGCTTGTGTTCCCCACTTTCTATACCAACACATCGCTGCCTGTCGTTCCGTCCTCGACAGTGAGCACGCCGTCTAATTTCACTGCGACGTTGACTTCGTCGCGCACGTACAACGGTCCACCAGGCGTGAACTCGACGACGCCGTTCCCCTCGACTCTAACACCTCTGCCAACGACGTGGTCTTTGCCTAGTCCATCGCAAAGTAACTCGTCGTCTTCTCCTGTTGATACGTCTACGCCTGCTTCATCATCATCGATCTGGTCCACTAGCTCGACGGTCTCGGAGACATGGTCGAGTTGGAGCAATTCGTTGACCGTGCCATGGCCCAGTGAGACCTCATCGCCAAGCGACTCTTCCACTCCATCTACTACACCAGCTCCATCGACTACGCTGTGGTCAACAACCTCTGAGGTGTCTGAGTCTTCTTGGAGCTGGAGCTGGAGCTGGAACGAATCGTTGCCTGTGCCCTGGCCAAGTGAGACCTCCGATTCGAGCTTCATGCCCACCCCGACACTTTCCGAGTCGTCTTCGACTTCAGTGTTCCCGTCAAGCTCTCCTGAGGCCTCATTGTCGTCGAGCTTAAGCACATCCGTCCCCCTGCCCTCGCCAACCGAGTCGAGCAAGTCCTCTTCAACTCCCGTCCCGTCACTTCCGTCCAGCCTTTCCTTCTCCATCTACAGCTCGACAATCCTTAGCCGGAGCCCCTCGCCCACTGAGTCATCGACGTTTACTCCAGTTCTTCCCTCAAGCACTGGCGACTTGACGTCCTCGTCAGCCAACGGCACCTGGAGCTGGAGCTTCAGTATCTCGTCCTCGACCACGCTTAGTCTGGATACATCGTTCACTCCCACTCCAAGTCCGACACCGACGCCGGAATCATCGAGCAGTGTTGTCATTTCGTCTTCTTCGATTGCAAACTCGACGCGCAGCGTGTCAAGTCGAACACCATGGTTGACCCGCACGCGCTCGACTTCAAGGAGGACGAGAACCACAACGCTGACTTCTCCGACATCGGTGGTATCTGATTCGTCCACGTCTGATGCGTCAACGTCGTGGTCCAATGCCTTACCCACTCCTTCGACATCTGACGTTTTCACGCCGTCATCTTCGACGTCTGGTGTCTTTCCGTCATCATCTTCGACGTCTGATGTATTCACACCATCTCCATCTCCATCGGCGTCTACATCTGACCTCTTCACGCCATCTTCCTCCACTTCTGAAACACCTACCATATCCTCTTCCTTCTCCAGCGTGTTCCCACCATCCTCCTCAACATCCGACACACCCTCACCTCCATCCTCGACTTCCAATGTGTTTTCATCATCTTCCTCCACGGTGGAGTCATCCTCACCAACTCCATCTTCCACCTCCCTCCTCACCCCCTTCCCCTCATCCTTACCTTTCCCGTCGAGCTTGTCAAGCACCTCAGATACAAGCACAGACGCCACCCTCACCTCCTTCTTTCCCCCGTCCCCAACTTCCGCTCCTACCCCCTCATCCTCGTCGCCGCCCTACTCCCCGCTCCCCTCCTCTTCGTCCGCATCAAACACCTTCACAGACGCCACATCGTGGTCATGGGAAGTCCCATCCTCCTCTCCATCTCCGTCCTCCACCAAGGGCTACAGCCCCCTCCCATCTCCGCAATCAAGCTCCGGATTCACGTGGACTGATGCTACGAGCTTCAGCTGGGAAGTCCCGACATCTACACCCAGCTCATTCACGCCGTTCCCAACGACCTTTGAGACTATTGTAAGCTCTAGCGCGACTAGTGAGACCCCGGATGAGAGCGAGACGGGCGGATATGGACCGCCGCTGAGCCCGACGCAGGTGCCGGGGTATGGAGTGGGTCAGGCAGGTAGGGCTAGATTGGGGAGGGGTGGGGGAATGGGGATGTGGTTTTTGTAGGACTTGGGGTGTGAGAGGAATGGTAGGCGGATCGAGTAGACGTGGGTGGTTGAGAATGGTGGTGTAATCTTTCTTCTTTGGGGTTTGGTACAACTTTACTTGATGGCTTGTTTGGAGAAATGGAGGGCATATAAGTGTCATACAAAATGGACCTTGGTGACTTGAATATGATGTCAGCCAGGTGATGATATCCATTGGTGATTTTTTTGTGTCGAGATGTGATGAGGGACATTAGCATCGCGACTTCCTCACGTGCACTCGGAAGAAACTTTGGCCGCAACTATATTCTGACCACAACCACACAACAGTGCCCCAGGCCTCAAACCATCTAAATCGTATCAGACCCCTCCAGCATCGCCTGATTTCCGGGACAGATCCTACTACACGGCAACTCCTTCGTCCACGGGCACACGAGGCACAATACGGACGAGTGCTAGGCTCGCCGCCCGAGCAGCGCCATCAGTCCCGACGAAGACAACTCCCCATTCGGTTTTGAGAATGGCGGGGAGATCTACGAGGTCTTCTTCCGAAGCGTAGTCGACTGAAGTCAGAATTGGCTGGCATGGTCGAGACTCGGCCAACGGGTAGCCAAAATCGTTCGGCTGCGCTGCCGGCACTCGGTACCCCAGCAACAACGGTAGGTATTCGGCGACAGCTCTCCACACGCGGGGAAACATCTCAACCATCGTTGCTCCCGTACGAAAGCTGCATAATATTCCGCAGCCCTCGATGGCTTCCCGGCGGTCTGCAAACACGTGCGCCGAGTGCCGAACGCGCAAGGTCAGGTGCGACGGCCGACGCGAGACTTGTAGCCCATGCGAACGCCTTCGCTTATCCTGCTCTTTTGCAAGGGCTACAGGTCCCGTACGAGCGACACCGGATCTTGAAGTCATACTGGCCAGTAGACGCGCAAGAGTGGCGTGCGGGGCCTGTCAAGCTTCCAAGATCAAGTGCAGCGGCGAACACCCTGCATGCCGGCGATGCTCTACGAGGAATTTCGACTGCGTATATGCGCTTCCTAGCCGATCTTCCACACGCTCTTCGAATATCAGGAGAGTGACCACCAGCCCTGCCACTGTCCAGGCTGCAGGGAGACTTGCTTCCCCCAGCGCGTCCCCAGTTCAGACACTGCAACAAACGAGAGCACCATCTGGTGCACCCAGCTATGCCCAGCCGGCGCGTCCTGTTGAGATGCCAGCAGCGGTGACTGCGATCTCTCCACTGCTTGATGGCCCCATGGTGACACGCTTGCTCGGATCATTCTTCCAGTATATCCAGCCGATGCCCGTCTACTCGCTCTTTCACAAGGCTTCAGTCATGCACCGCTTCGAAGCCGGCATCTTGCACCCTGCACTCATGCTTGCACTGATTGGCACCACATGCGAAATACTGGATGTTGAGCCATCCGTCCAAGGATGCGGTACCGAATGTCTTGCAAAGGCAGAGGCCATGGTCATGGATGACTTCAAGAATCCCTCGGCTGTCAAGATACAGATCCTGATCTGCGTGATGCAGGCCCATTCCCGACAGATGCGCATGGCATCGAGCTTCATGCTGTTGGCAGTCGCATCGCGTGCTGCGTATGCCTTGAAGTTGAACCATGAAGCACCGAGCCTCAGCTTCCTCGAAAGAGAATCCAGGAGACGTCTTATGTGGAGCTTGTTCTTGATCGACATGACTCTCGCTGGTGGCATTCGCGACTTTACCATGTGCCACGCGGAGACTATCCATGTGCAGCTGCCGTGCGAAGAACATAATTTCGAGTTCGACATCGAGCAAACCACAGATCAGCTATCACCAGCAGGGAATGGTGCTGCTACTGAATCTCTTGGTGCGTTGGCCATATTCGTGCGCTTGCGCTGGCTCCGCCACCGGATCTTGCAAATGACCAAGGAGACCATATCGTCGTCCCAAGACGAGACCGTGCTTCGGCTGCCGGAAAAGATCGAGGCTCTTGCTGGAGAGCTCACACTACTCGAGTCAGGTCTGGCTCCAAGGTTACAGTTTTCGAAACGGAACCTGCAACTCCAGGCGTACTCGCCGAAGCTTTGCTTATATATCCTGGTTCATGTGTGGTTGAAGCAAGGCTACTGCGATCTGTACCGGATTGTGCTTGTTGGTCTCAAGGAAGCTCTCCGTGACGATCAGATACAGTGCCTCGGGCCGCAAACGACCACCGAGTATCGTTGGAAATGCTTCGAGAGCGCCAGAGGTCTGTCCGAGGTCCTTGCAAGTGTCCAGTCACTGAAGGACAAATCAATACAAATGGAGGCTGACGTCCATGTCTGTGCATACCAGTGCGTCAGATTACTGTGGCGATGCTATCGCCAGTGCACCGACGATGTGCGGCGCATCACCGAAACCGAACTTCAGGCACTTGTACAGCACTGCATATTGGCCGTGGACACGCTGCCCTCAAACACTCCCGTGAGACAAAGAATTGTGAGTTGCATGACCATGCTCTTCCGGGGTCGTTACTGATACATCCTAGGTACGGGATCTTTCGAAACTGGTCTCGCAAGGGAACTCGCCGCATACCTCACCAAGGCCCGGCAACTCCCCTGCCCCGGAGTCCCAATCAATTCAGACCCCAAGCTCAACGGTTACCGGCCATCTGTTCAGCAGGCATAGCTTGATCGGTCAAATGCAGATCCGCGACGACACGGCCGATTTGACTCTGCGTACCCCAGACCACGAGCGAGTGCAGTCGTCAAAAACTCACACCCAGACACTGGACAGCAATCAAGTAGGAGGTGGCATGATGGACCAGCACTGGCAGTCACTTTCAACCAATTTCGAGTCTTTCGAAGGATTCGCGGGTGACTTTAGCGACATCTTCGACCAGGAACCAAATCCGGTGAGCTTGGATATATTTGGTTGGGAGGGGGGCTTTTGAGCTTGCAGTATATGTCATCATATTCTCATCGGTCATATTATATACCAACGTCGGATTCATTCGATCTACATGGGCTTTCCAGCCCTTGACAAACGCTCCTCAAACTGCTCCCTCGGCGACTTCAAGTCAACTTTTGGGAATCGGTCATCCTTTGCCCATGGCAGAAAGTCAGATCCAGCCACCAGCCATCTGAAGATCTCGTTATGCAGCATGCCTGCAATGGATGTGAACTCTGGATCTGCCGCCAGGTTGTGCATCTCATGCAGGTCCTTCTGCCTGTGGTAGAGCTCGGATGGCTCATACAAGCGGTAGATGTACGTCCACTCCTCGTTACGGATGCTGATCGCTTTCCCGACCAGTGTAGTGTCCTCGTGCTGCAGGCCCGCCTTGATGTCGTACGGGTATGGCGCCTGCTCCAACAATGGTTCTTCATTCGCAAGGAACCCGCCTTCGGTGAACGCGAACTTCTTGTGGAACTTGGCATCGCCCATCAGGGTCGGGATAAGCGTTTGTCCGTTGTGTGGGAAATGCTCGCCAATGCCAGCCATCTCAAACATGGTCGGCACGAGATCGACCATCTCGCACATGACGTCGGATACCTTTGCAGCTGGAATGCCACCCCCGCCGATGAAGAGTGGCTCATGCGTCAAAGAGTCCGACAAGCCAGCTGGCCATTTCTCGATAAGTCCGTGGTCGCCGAGATACTCGCCATGGTCTGTGAAGAACATGGTGACTGTATCATCCCACATGCCTAGATCATCAAGTTTCTTCACAACCCGGCCGAATTGGTCGTCAAGTCTGCTGATCATACCGTAATATGTCGCTTTCACTTCTGCCCAGATCTCCGGCGTCGCACGTGCAGTACCATATTGCTCCCTGATGGTCTTCATGTACCGCGGCTCATAGCCAGTCTTCTTCTCGGGCAGGGATACGATCGGCTCCACTTTTGAGCGATCGTACATGGAAAAGTATGGCTCCTCGACTTGGAATGGGCAGTGAGGAAACAGTAATGGCATGAAGAGAACCCAGGGCTTGTCGTCGGGTGGGCAGTCCAGCCATTTTAGCGCTGATCGGACTACTGCGTCATCGTAGTCGAGTGCTTGGTGTGGGTTGCGGAGGCCCTTGTAAAAGAGTCGGCCCCAGATGCTCTCGTCCTTTTCTCGCGGACCGCCTCCAATGAATTGTGGAACGAATTCTGGTGTTTCAAGGAAGCCATATTCAGTCACGCTGAGCTCGGTGACTGTTGGCGCAAAGGTGTCTCCGCGCGGGGCCAAACAAGCAACGTGGTAGCCGTTCTCCTTCAAGCTTCGGAAAAGGTTCGGTTCCCAAGGTTTGATGAGGTTCTCCAAGCTCCTGTGTCCGCTCACATGTGGATAGGTACCTGTGAACATGCTGCATCGCGATTGTGAGCACACCGAAGCCTGTACGAAGCAGTTGGTGAATCGCGTGCCACGCTTCGCGAATGCATCGATGTTTGGTGTTCTGACAGGACTATCCGGACCAGCTTGACATCCTACGGAGTCGTACCGGAGCTGATCTGGCATGAAGATGACGAAATTTGGCCTGCCGCTGCCATCTTTGCTTTGGATCTTGAGCGGTAAGGGACCAGGAGGTTTCGAGTGAGCCATATTGGAGGGGAACCGCAATTGTTCGCACGTTCAAAGTCGTTGGGATAACGTGCTTGATGGTAGAAATGTCGTTTGAAGTACCGACTCGATAGCTCGTGGGGCTCCAATGAACTTCCTGGTTCTGAGGTCCACCGAGTTCCGCATCACCGATCGCCGCAGCAAGTGGTGGCGCGGAAACAGTCAGCCCACAGCGAGCGCCGTTAGCGAAACAGCCTCGACTTCGGCACTCGGAGATCACGACATTTTTATTGGGTACCGACCACGGCAGATATTCTCCACCGCCGAACTTGCATCAAATGCGGAGAAGACGCTAGGGCCGACCTGGGGACTAGGCTGGGGCTTGCCACGATATAAACTTGCCAGACGTGCTGAGTTGGTGACACAAGACAGCAACTTGCAGCTTGCACCTCGCGGTCCTTCACTTCCCGCCACCATGGCTATCATCAAGCAGTTTGAGGTCTTCAACTTGAGGCTGGCGCTTGGATGCACCCTCATTGCCTTTTCTTCGTTTAATTATGGGTTCGACAACCAGGCGTTTGCTACGTCGCAGGCCATGGATGCATTTACCAGAGCCTTTGGTGACCGGAATGCGCGAACAGGCAAATACGCCCTGAATCCTGCATGGCTATCACTCTTCAACTCATTGAACTACATTGGATTCGCAGCAGGTATGTCATCCGATCCTCTTCTCCTTCATTGCACTAATCCTCGAAGGCGTCTTAATCGGCAGCTGGATCGCAAACAAGTTCGGCCGACGATGGTGCATGTTCACCATGAGCATCTACGCCCTCGGAACAGCGACGATTGCAGTCACTTCATCCAATCGCGACCACATCATGGCTGCGAGAATCTTGAACTGTAAGTTCAAACGGTGGCGAGAAGCTGCGAAATTGTTCTTAATATGTAATAGACGTCTACGTGGGCATGGAACTGTCCGTGATCCCAGCCTTCCAGTCCGAAATCGTTCCTGCACCCGCCCGCGGCCTCGTTGTCGGCTCTTACCAGCTCAGTCTCATCGTTGGCGGCCTTGTCATCAACTCCGTCTGCAGAGGCACCAGCACAATCTACGACAACAGAGCTTGGAGAATCCCCCTTGGCCTCTTCTACGTGGTCCCATCGATAATCGCAGCTCTGGTTTTCTTCACCCCTGAGAGTCCACGATGGCTGCTGAAGAACGGCCATGTCGAGAAGGCCCGAGCCAGCTTGAACGCCTACCGGGAAGGCAGCTTCTCTCAAGAAGAGATCGACACCGAGTTCCGGGGCCTCCAATACGCGCTCGAACATGAAGAAGAAGCCGGCAAGTTTGGTGAGATCTTCAAGGGAGGCAACCTCAAGCGGACTGGTTTGGTTGTTGCCATCAACTTCTTCCAACAAGCCACAGGCCAAGCATTTGCGAGTCAATACGGAGCCATTTAGTATGTGAACACATCACGAAATCATGATATTGCGGTTGCTAATCCCATGCAGCGTCAAGTCGCTCGGAACAGTCAATCCGTTCGACATGAGCATCATCCTGTCCGCAATCAACATCGTATCGATCATCGTCACTCTCCTTATCATCGACCGAGTAGGCAGAAGGTGAGTCGAGCAGAGACGGTGAATGGGCGCAAACATCACTGACAACTCTGGCAGACCAATGCTCCTGATCGGCGCGGCTGTTCAGACCATAGCCCTCATCACGATGGGCAGTCTAGGCACCCCCTCCGTGATCACACCGAACCTGAAGATCGCCATCGTGGCCATGCTCGCTCTCATGGCTTGTGGTTTCAGCATCGGCTGGGCACCATTGTGCTACGTTGTCACGACCGAGATCCCTGCTCTCAAGCTGCGCGATCATACATTGCGATTGGGATTCTTTGTTAATGTCGTCATGAAGTGAGTCCCAGTTCTCCCCAATGCCATCATTGCCTCCATTATGACTTGAATAACGCAAAATAGCTTTGCGGTCAACTTTTCCATCCCTTACCTCATCTACCCTCGTTATGCAGGACTGGACTCCAAAGTTGGGTTCATCTTCGGAGCGATCGCTGCTATCTGCTTTGTGTTTACGTACTTTTGCGTGCCGGAGTGCAAGGGCAAGACGCTAGAACAGGTGGACTACTTGTTCCGCGAGAAGGTGCCATTGAGGCAATTTGGCAAGTATCAAGTGCCAGAGTTGAGGATTGAGGACAGCGACGTGAAGGAGAAGTGGGAGTTTGAGGGAAAAGCTTAATGTAGAAGCATCAAGCTAGACTATGTACATAGGGGTTTTAATGGCTCAAGACGCGACGCTCAAATACAGCAATGACCTCTTCCACCTCAACAAGGCATACGCCTCTCCCTGTCCATCCCTGACATCTACACTTACACTCGCGACCGGCCCCCAGTCCAAACAGTATGCTTCCCCACATTCGTATACGGATAACTCTTCGCCCCATAGATAAAAAACCTCAACGCCGGATCATTCTTATCATACAACCCCGGAATCCTCACCAACGGCCCCGGCCTCCCCGCCCCCCCATTCACAACCTCAATCTGCGCACACTCGAAGTAAAACTCCGTATCCCCACTCTGCGCACCATGAATCGCAATATGCTCAATCCGCACCAGATACTGTCCCGCCGGCGTGTCCTTGGGGATCGTGAACCGGACCTGCGCCTTGTCCCACGTGCACCAGTCGGTATCTTGCAAGTACCCGTTACTCGGCTGACGGCAGATTATCTCCTGGTGCACTTTGAACCAGTCCCCATCCCCATTATACTGCCGCACGTCCCCCGGCGCCTTGCTCATGTGGATTGTCAGCGGCCCGGGGTGCTTCATTGTGGCGTAGTACCACATTTCGAAACCCAGCGTATCACCTGCGTTGAGTTTGGCGATCTTGGTTTTGCCGGCGGCGGCGAAGGAGCCGGAGTTGCACCGGAAGTCGTCGGAGGGTTGCAGGAATTGCTTCGTGGGCATGATGCCGTTGGAGTTTTCGCGGATGAACTCCCAGTCGCCCGAGAGTTTTCCGTTGATGATGGTTTTGGAGAAGCGGTAGTGGGCCGTGGCGGAGTCGAGGATGGCCAGGCTGAGGAGGAAGAGTTTGGGGAGGGTGAGGTGCATTGTGGGTGGTTGGCGGCTTTGCGCAGTATGGGAAAATGGAAGTGGGAGTCAGCGATGAAGATGCTGTGTGGCGATGATATCTCACGTCAAGCCCATGGTTCTTTATACTTCACTTTTGAGTTCCTCAAGGTCCTTCTCCATCACCTGTTTGTACGTGTCGTACAAGCCTCTCGTGGCTGTAATCTAATATTCTCCGATGCATATTAAAACGGACGCAAGTGAGCGAGCCATCTTAGCCGAGAGGTTCAGCGCTGGAAGCGACGTGGTACAATCTTGATCGAGAATGTTCGGTGGTTCGTCCCGGGTAATTCCCCACCCTAATAGTGAACTGGGATGCACTAGAAAACAAATATATGGCAGTTGTGTCACGCTTGGCTGAACAAGTAGGTAGCTTGGCACAAGAATGTGATTCATGGATAGCGAGGTGTAGCTGTCCGATAAGATTAACCTGTTGAGTGGCTCATGTATATGGGTGAAGAAGTGTGAATGGGGGTGGGGAAGCCGGCTGGGGAGTCAGGCGATGGAATGTTGCGGTGATTAGAACGAATGACAGCAGCCATTGACTTCTTTGTGCAAAGAAGTAGATAAACAAACGAAAAGGATCCAATGAGCAACTGACAGGATAGTAAATCGCCGTCATTTTCCTCGAACCAATCCAGATAGAGGGTGGAGATGCATCTTAGACGCACCGCCCATGACTCTTAATCAGGTCGGTCGCTCAGATATGGTGACGTACATATGGTCTTGGAGGAACAAGCCAATGTAGTTCCGAGAGTCCCATGGCTTGTCTGGAAAGGCAACAGCCCAATCGAAATGGCGGACAAACTGCTCCCTACATTAATATCTCCGCAAGACACTGGGTGAGCACTCTCACCTCGAAAAGCACCTTTGTGATCTCCATCCATGCAACAGGCTTGCCCAAGCATTGGAACTTGCCATAGCCGAAGATCATTTCTGTCGTCCGTCGCATTTCGGCCAGGCGCTGTTGGCTAATATCATCCTCCTCTTTGATCAGCCAGCGCTCAGGGCGGAACACCTCCGCATCATCGCCGAAAACCTCGGAGTCGCGGTTGACGCTCCACGCATTGTAGCCCACGTTGGTGCCCCCAGGCAGATAGTAGGTCTTCCCGTCAGCGACAACGCTGTCGCCTCCGTCTGGCACCCTCTTGGGCGCGATGTTGGTAATTGGGGGATGTATACGGAGCCCTTCGCGCACTACAGCCTGGAGATAGGGCATGTTCCGAAGACACTCATCCGACACCACGGTGGGCGCTGCCGGTGCTGCACCAGACACCACGACCTGGTCAATCTCAGCGCGAAGCTTGACGAAGACCCTCGGATGGGTAATGAGGTACATGAGGGTCGAACGCAGAGCCGTGGCGGTGGTGTCACTTCCCGCGACAATCTGGACAACTGTTTCCGTAAAGACATCCTCCTTGCTCAAGCCATGGCGCACAAAAGACGAGATCATGTCGGATCTCTCCAGGGACTTTGTAAAACGGGCATCGATCATCTTGCGGGCGGTATGGAGCATCCTGCCGAAGCCGGTCTTGTCCCTCTCGCTTGGTCCAAGGATGCGCGCGAGTGGTGGCCATTGGAAAAATGGAGTGAGTCCCAGGCCTACGCTGGCTTTCATAATCGCCAGACCCTCTTCGGAAGACTTGATGTAATCGTTCAAGTCTGCATCGGCTTTGATGTCACCGAATGGCGAACCAAAGGCGATTGTGCTGATGGTATCAAGGGCAAAGTACTGGATCTTACGACCGATGTCGAAGGGCTTGGATCCGGCATCATTCGAGAGATATTTGCTCGAAAGCAGGTGGACGAGCTCCGCCACCCGAGCATCGATGTCGGATTCGAGGTTCAAGTTCTCTTTTCCAGAGTAGCCAGCCCCGACCTGTGTCCGCCTCTTCTGGTGCTTTGCCTCGTCAAGTTGGCTGAAGATGTGATCTTTTCCGGGCTCCACCCTTGCCGCTCTGTAGTACCAGCGCGATCGAGCGTAAGGCGAGCGAACGCCGTTGATGTGCGCGAGGACTTCGGTGCTTGAGGTTACGAGGTCGTTCGGGCCGACACGTGCGATTTTGCCTGGTTACGTCAGGCGCCGTCTTCAACACCATACCTACTCCAACACCGCTAGCCACCCACCATATTTGTCGTTGACGTCTCTGTAGGCAAGATGGGAGCGCTGTCCCATGATCCAATACACGTGCCAGATTTCGCACCACCCGGTACTGAACGGGCCCTTGAACGCGGCGAGACGCTGGTACGCGCGATACTTGGATGCAGCGTAGGCCAGCACAACCACCGCTGCAAATACCCATCGGAGACCGTATACTTGAGTGAGGATAGACATCTTTCGTCGATGCGCTCATGGTGGCAGTCCTCTGCGACCACCTATATACATCTGGAGCAATCTCTACCCCGCCTCCGGTCTCAAAAGGTATGTGGCGTCCGAGCCGTACTCTGGTCTTCGTGATAAGACCTGCCTACCTTTTATGCACTGCAGAGTCCAGATCGTGGTCTTTGGCGTACCTCTATGCGTCCTATTGATCTTGTAAGCGCTTGAAAAGCAACGAGAGTTCAGCCTTGTTTTTCGACGTTGGCATGATTCGAACGCAAGTGGTTCCACGTCTGTCGTCCCGGTGGACAGCAGACAGCATGCGATGATCGGCACGCTGATTTATACAAGAAGAGTGGCATTCGTTTGCGCTGGCTCGGTGGCTCGACGTATCAGCAATCACGAGGAAGCTCCAAGTGTCGGAAGAGTAGGACATGCGATTTCCCAAATCTTTGCGTCGTCGGCTTGGATTTCAATTGCCGTCAAGGCGACGACCCATTATACTGGAGCTCTCTTCATCGGTGAGTAGCTACTGGGACTACTCATCTCTCCCTCTTCAAAGATTGGAAGGCTGGAGACTGCGAAAAACGCCTGGAGGAGCGGCTTCGTCCCGCGCCGCGCTCTGCATATTGCCCAGGCCCATAGTTCATCCTGAACGGTCACGCCCCTCACCTAATCCGACAAGCGACAGCTCTCAGCCAATGGCAACCCTCTCACGGCACCTTGAGTTGCCGAAATCCTTGGGTACGGTGGGTAAATGTGTGCTTACATGCTAACCGAGCATTTTAGGGCTTACTTTTGAGGATCACCAAGTCCACAATCCATCTACCGCGACATCAAATTTTATGATGAAAAAGGTAGGAGAATCGCATGCGGGGGGCTGTATAAGAGCGGGATGGAGCCCATCACTTGACAACAGTCTGGTCTTCGTTGTGACCATCTCTTACAATGTTGAGCACAACCGGCCTCGTGCGGATCTGCCTGCTGATAGCATCGGTGGAAGCATCGCAACATGCTGCTGTCAAACGCCAGAGCTCCGAACTTCTGGATAGCTATGATTTTGTCGTCGCTGGGGGCGGGACTGCGGGTCTGACGGTGGCTGATCGCCTAAGCGAGGCATTCCCGGAGAGTAAGTCACGAAGGCGCGCGCGAATCGCTGTGAGCAAGCTAAATTTGTTCGCAGAATCCGTCCTCGTCATTGAGTACGGAGATGTCGAGTACGCGCGTGGGGTTTTCGATCCCCCTGATCTGATATTTGGACCACCGAGCAAAGAACCAAGACCGGGGACGTGGAACTTGCAGTCGCTGCCCAACCCGCTCATGAAGAACAAAACAGCTGCTGTGACAATTGGCAAGACTGTTGGAGGAAGCAGCTCCGTGAATGGAATGGCGTTTGACAGGCCGTCTCGATTTGATCACGATGCATGGGCAGAGGTCAGCAGTCCATACTTTGACGACAGCGAGCACAAATGGGACTGGGACGGCATATTTCCGTACTTCAAGAAGGTAGGACCGTTGAAGAACGAGCTGTGTTGGGGCTAATTTGTCGTAGAGCGTCACATTCACCGAGCCGACTTCGACGATGGTTCAAGAGCATGGCTATACGTGGGACATGGCTGCGTATGGCGGATCCACGCCAATTTTCTCGACTCTTCCCCCATTTCTGTGGGCAGACCATTTCCTGTTGAGGGATGCATGGACCGAGATGGGCATTCGGACTCCTAGAGAATGTGCTGGTGGCGATAAAGAGGGTATATGTTGGATGCCAATTTCTGAGCACCCAGTTACCGCGAGACGGTCGCACTCTGGGCTCGGCCATCATACTTCGGTCATGCCGAGATCAAACTATCATCTGCTCGTGAAGCATCAGGTCACGAGGGTCGTATACCCGGATGGACTTGCGAATGGGCCGCCTACAGTCGAAGTTCGATCCCTGGCCGACGACCAATTGGTCAATATAACAGCAAATGCCGAGGTCGTCATCGCCGCGGGCGCCATAAACTCCCCAGCTATCCTGCAGCGAAGTGGCATTGGATCAAAGACGGTCTTGGAAGCTGCAGGAATCCCAGTGCTTCACGAGCTGCCCGGTGTCGGTGCCAATCTACAAGATCACGGCGGTCCAGCCCTGGAATGGAACTACACCAAGCCGTTGAACATGTCCCCAATAGCGACCGACATGCTCAACCCCTCGTTCGCCGCCGACGCTGCAGCCGGGTTCAACGAGACTCCTGCACGTGGTCCATACACACTGGCCATGGCTAACACCGGCATCTACGTATCGCTTCCAAATATGACCGTCGATTACCCAGTCATCATCGACGGCATACGCTCTTCTGTCGCAGAGGGCGTTGCTTCAAACTATCTGCCAGACGACTACAACTCCGATGCGACCCTATTGCTGGGATATGAACGACAACTATCCACACTCGCAGACTTTTACGCCAATCCCAAGGCACCCAGTATCGAGGTCCCATGGTCAACAGGAACCGGCCTACGAGCTTTCCTTCTGCACCCACTCTCTCGCGGCACTGTGCGTCTCAACTCGACCGATCCTCTTGGACCACCAATCCTCGACTATCGCGCTGGCACGAACCCCACTGACTTTGACATTCACCTCGCGCATCTCAAGTTCCTGCGTCGCTCCCTGGAAACTCCAACCATGCAGCGATACGGTGCTTTGGAGACTGGGCCAGGCGCTGCGGTGCAAAGCGACGAGGATCTCGTGGAGTACACCAAGACCAGCATGACGCTCTCGTTCCTGCATCCTTGCTGCACGGCGGCGATGCTGCCCAAGGAGCTTGGGGGCGTGGTAGGGCCGGATTTGAAGGTGCATGGATTGAAGGGTCTGCGGGTGGTCGATATCAGCGTGTTGCCGCTGTTGGTGAGCTCGCATACGAGTACCACGGCGTATGCGCTGGGTGAGAAGGTATGTAAACCATTCAGGTTTGACAAATGTGATATGCTAATGTTGTCAGGCTGCGGATATCATTATTGGAAGTTGGAAGAAGTAGATCAATACGTGCGGCTGAAGTCCCCAGCCACGTCTCCCGTTGCAGTAGGCTGGCCTTCGTTCTTTTTGTACATGGCGCACGCTCATACGAGGTCAGGCCCATTTTCTTCTTGGCAAATGCGGCCCCACGCAAGAGACTCGCAGCTTTGTGGCATGAATCGGCTCACAACATCATCATCGCTCTCTCCCTCCAAGTACTCTAGTAAGCCAAGGCATGAAGTCGTGTCCGCCACTACTGATTCCATAGTGTCCTCCAAATTTTCTGGCTGTCCTCCCTTCGTTCGGTCTTTTTCCAGCATTCCAACCGATACGAATAGCCGATGATCAACGACCAGGCTGGCGATGTAAGCGCCCAAGAATCCAAATGAGTCAGTCAGCTTCTCTGCCACTCACATCATTGGACCGCACACAAGACGCCCAGATTGGCGAACTCGCTAATATATAGGTATCTTCACCACTTGCCCACGTCAACCATCGTTTCCTACACACTCTCAGCCTTGCGGATCGAGTGCGCCCGCCATGGGATGTAACGACGAGAAGCTCAATTGTACTGCATTGGTCAGCCCTATACCACCCGATCCAGATATCGCTGGCTATGGGGTGCGCGTCCCCGTTTCCAAGTCATTCTCAAAGCGTGATTGTTCGCTGACTTGACGCTGAAGGTGCTGGTAGCATTTCTACTCTCAGCAGTAATGACTGTGGGAGCCGTTGTCATCGCGTATTTCACCGATTCAATGCCCTTGCATTGCATCACGGACACAGACCAGGCTTTCATTAAATCTTGGCAGCGCGGCTGGTTTCGATGGTTCAGACGAGGTCCCCAATCTCCATTCATCAGAACCCATGACAAAGACAGACGAAACGAGCGTGAAGCAGCACTCACTGGCTTCATCCTTGCTTTGAGCGACCAGCAACTTGTCGTAGGATTGGCTATACTGGTTGCGGCTGTATCCAACCAGCGCACGCTCTCCATCGAGGAGTTCAAGATTGCGTTTGCATTGGCATGGTTCTCTAGCACCACTCATCTTGCTACTCTGGACAATCTGCAGCAACACTTCCATAAGCACCCACAGGCACGCAATCTTCGAATTGGGGGGATGCTAGTTCTCCTCCTGTTCTTCGTATACTGCTTCTCGGTAATTTGGGTGGCGAGTACAGACGACACCTCTCGTCTAGTGCAGTGCTACCTCGACGGATGTTACACTCGAGTACCGGTGTATCAGGACGCGACCATGCAGAATTGCGCTTGGCTCATCACATTGTTATACATCCTCGTGGAGTACAACAACCGTATCTTACAGTCGTACACCCTGCCGACCAACGGTTCGTTCGGTGCAGGCTTACCGCTTGCATCCCTCAAGCTTCGCCTACTCAAGTTCTTCAATAAGAAGGATTACGCCAAAGTACTTTGCAAGGTTTCTCTGGAAGAGTGGAGTTACATTTTGAACGAGGCGAACCGCGGTCGATGGGCGGACTTGCACAAGAAATTTTTGCTTCGGGTCGACGAGTTCAAACAAAGACATGCTCATCACGACCCAGCGCTCACACTACCGGGCAGTCAACCGAAGACAAAAGCTATTTCCCCTGGTCCTACGCTTGCCCGGCTGAATTTGATGCTGCTGCAGGGCTCGGGCCACGTATATCGCCGCTCGTGTCTTTCGCAGGCTCCATCACTGGCGTTCATGGTTACGTATGGTCTGACGCAATTGATCTACTACAGGTGGCTCGAACCAGTGTTTGATGATACCCGAGACATGGGATTTGGGCAGATTACGCCACTATTCCTACTTGTTCTTCCTGCCCTGGTGGCTACGGAGATTTATTACGGTGCGCTCGCCTCCGATCGAATTCTAAAGCAAGATTATCGATACTGATACTTCGCTAGACACCGCGAAGCGACCCATTGTACCGTCGTCGATTCATACGCAGGGAGGTCAGCCAGAAACCACCGCGCCTGGTTCTGCATCTTCATCGAACAGCCAGGAGAACGACATGCTTCCAAATGCTTCACCAAATACAAGCACCCACGACGCGGACGCGCTCGAACATCAGAGCCAACAATATGACGAAAACCTTAAACTGGTAGAGCGATACTCATATAAAGCGAGTCAACAGATTAAGATAATGAATGCGGGTGCTGTGACCGAAGCTGAGCGCAGAGCCGTGCAGGAAAAGAAAGGGCGCCTTTGGCCTTCTGTGAAAGACCTGCGTGAGATTGAAATCGGCATCGGCATGAACCGTCTTGTCAATCAGCAATTGTACTTTCGCATGATTGGCGCAATAGCCTCTGCTGTGCTCCTCAACATTCCTACAGGATTTCTCACGCTCATGGGGGCCTTGTTCTTGTACTTTTATGCAGGGATGGTAGTGGTTCGCTCGGTTCTCTCTTGGAGAGCTGTGGACTTGGAGGCCTATGAGCAGATACTTCAGGAATACCGCTCCAGAATGGGAAGTACAGCATAGGAGTAGCGTTTTAGATGGAAACCGATCGGGTAGGGAGGCGCTGGAGTACTTTAATAGCATGCTGATGAAATGTGAGATGGATCTCCTAGTAGGTAGGGCGGCATGACTGACACCGCGGACTTTCACGTTCAGGCTCGTAGTGTTGCTACGTACTGAATAGAATTCGTTGCCAGAAGCACCGAAAAGAATTGATTGTTTTCATTCAACTCTCCCTTTCTCCCATCACGTCAGACTTCTGCTGTTGAACTCCAGCGTCAGGACAGGTCGAGGATAAGGCTTCACGAACTAGTTCATGACGATAATGAGAATTATATATGTATAGTAAAGCTCTCGAGGGCACCGTACTTTTACTATCCCCATGTCTCCTAAGGACAATCGATTGAGCCAAACTCGTTCTTAGTAGCCTCCCACCACGCCCCTTCAACGTTACCCCCCAGACAACCAATACCTGCCCTAAAGCGCCAGTTCAGGATGCGTGAGGACTCGAGGCCGCCACAGTACGTAGCTGAAGGGTCACAGCCTCGGTTCTTCAGGTTGTCCCACAGCCCTCCACACCAACCCGGGACTAAATGGAGACGTCAGCTGTTGAAACATGCAGGTATCTGCAGGACCGAGGGAGATTATTGACGTACTGCCGTAAACATTGTCGGCCCAGATATCATAGTCGACGAGATAGGGATTGCCGTCAACATTTGAGGATCTGCACGTAGCCGCTGCTGCTTCGTGCACCGCGAGGAGTGTCACGAAGATGGACGAGGCGGAGACGCGCATGTTGGATTCGGAGTGGAGATAGAGATGAAGATGTAGAAGTGAGTTGGTGTGTGATGCAAGAATGGAGTGCTCACAAAGGGGTTTAAATATTCATGCCCCCTGCCGAGCTCGTGCCAGCGTCGTACATGAAAGGGACCGTGAGGTGTGAGGATGTCCTATCCTTTGCAACACACGACGCCACAAGGTACGTCGCTACTCGTTCGAGAAGGTGTCAAAAAGGTGCGCCAAAAGCCTTGCTGATCAGTCCCCGAAGTGTTTGAGAGACACGCTCTGGCCTCGTGTTGGACCTTGGCCATCTGTGTCTACGAAGTACACACGAGAATGGCCCCACGTTCACAGTAGTCTGCGGTATGTGCCTTGCGCAAATTGCAACTACGTTGAGTATGGCTCCGGTCAGGCCTACCACCACAGACGACTTCCTATCGGGCCGAGGACCGATCGACAAAGCCGTAGCCTGAAGGAGTACAGACTAAGGATGATTATCCTGACGTTTGTACACTAAAGGGAAGATTAGCCTTACACGACGGACTACGAAGTATGCAAGGGGTGGAAATAAGTGGACTGTCAACCAGTGAGCAGCCAAGACACTACAAGTTATGAAAAAAAGGTCAAACTGCGCTCCGTGCTACAAGGCTCGAGCTCTACCAACGAGCAGACCGCAGCAGCGGACAAGCCAATGATGTCCAAGTCGGGAATTGTTGCGGCAACAAAGAAGGACAGGGCTCCGCCGCACTGAACGGCAACGGGCTCTGGCTCTTGTGGAAATAGCTCTGCGTAAACCAGAACGTGCTTGACTGTGGGAGAGCAACGAGCTCGAATAGCATCGGAGAAGCACGCGGTTATCAGGCAAGCGATGTCGACCAAAGATTGGAAGGTGCTAGAGTCCATTGAGGAGCGCGCCGACGAGGTGCCAGAAGTCGAGGCGGATGTTCCTGGGATACGTACCTTGGAGAAACCCCCAGTGAGGATAGTGTGCCCCTCGTCCAATTCTCCGTCTGCAGCAGGGCTGGGGGCTGGATTTGGAGAGAAGACCTGTCCGGGTAGATCTCACCGCTGATCAGCGTGATTATGCGTTCGCGGCGGGGCGTCGTGATAGTCGCCGTGTCAAAGACCTGTCCGGTTGGGTTAAGGACTATGGATGAGCATGATTCGAGGGCTTCCACTGCCTCTGGTAGCCTGATCGTAAGCCTGTTGAAGCAAGGCAGCAAGCATCAGGATCGTTAGCTATTCGTACGGAGAAGCGAGAAGACGCAGGGCATCGAAGTAGAGATAGTCTGACGACCATGCGCACTGGTCTCTACGCGGAAGACTTCTTCCCTGCATGCATAACCTGAGGCTCGTAGCTGACCTAGGATGGCCGGGGAAGCAGCACATCAACGCTCGTAATGTCGAACAAAGCAAAGAGGAGGGGTATGGAGCCTGATACTGCGACGACTTGATGAGGGTCGATGGGAATCCGAGGCGTTGCATTTGGAACTGTGCGATTGACTCGCTCAACTTCGGCAGTCTAGCGACGGACATCTGACTCGTGTTGCTGCTTCTTGGTGTGCTCGAAGAGCATGTTCAGCCTCTCCGATCCCAACTGCACCACAATTCTACCGGCATCAAGCCGCTGACGGACCAGTTCGTTGATCTCGAGTGTAGTCGAAAGCCGGAGATGCTGAGCCAGAGGAGTGAAGAAAGGCTGAACTTGTTGAGCCATCATGCCGTGACGTGTACCGTGTATGAGATCGGGATGCTTTGGTAATGCTGTGAGGCCGATATATTGCTGTATGACGGCCCATATCATACAGTTCGAGCGATGTTAGGATCCAGACGCATATACGAAGTACTGCCCATGGCCATTCCCGTACCCACGGCGCCGAACTGTCTTCAGGGCTCACAGCCGACCTGACTTCAAGACTCACTCGACGCCTCGTTGCAATGCACAGCCAGACCAAGCAGACATCGCCGTACATAGTAGCTCTCATTCGGATGCGCCAGAGTAGTTCCCAACCGGATTGTCTATCACGAATACTGGGAACGAAACGCTGATACCCGCCTCTTCACCCTCCGGCCCTCGATAAGCGCAGACCACGAAGGAGGTACGACAACTGCCATGTATCGTTGTCTACGGACGTGCGGCAGTCATATCTGGCCGCGGGATGTGATATGAAGCGCCGTTTGCTGCATGTCGAGATGGTCTCGATGCGGTGGATGAGTGTCGACAGTATGACGCTGGTAATCTCGACGCTGGCGGCCAGATGATGGTTCCTCAGTGCGCCAACATGCGGCGCGAGGCAAACTTAACATGTTCCAACTTCGCTGATGTCTAAAGAGGTCTTTGCAGCCGATTTAAAGGTTGTTGCAACATGTCGTGGTGGTGAGCGACACCCGCTAAAGTGGGCGGCGCCAGCGTCATTAGCGCCAAAATCCACAACGCCAATGGCGGCGCCAGACCCCAGCGCCAATCAACAGCGCCAAATTTCAGCGCCAGCGCCATTAGTGCTAAAGTTCACAGCGCCCACGGCGCCGCCAAATCCTCAGCGCCAGGGCTCAGCGCCCTTAGCTCCAACGGCGCCGCCAACCACTCCCCACGCAAATGGCGGCGCCACCTCCCAGCGCTAACCCGCTAAAGCACGGCGGAGAGGTGATAACACTGCTTCACTATCCAAATGTTCTGCAACTTCTCTAGATGTGCATTCAAAGTGTCTTTCAACTATCGAGTGTTTTATAGTACTTTTATTTATTGTGTTAATGCTGTGGTCGTTGGCTCTAGACGCTGGAAATTGCGCTACTGGCGCTGGGAGATAGCACTACTGGCGCTGGACTTCGACACTATGGGGGACGCAACCCGATACTGTGGGGAGAAACTTCGACACTATAGGGGGAGGTTCGCAGAGCTGGGTCAATCACACTTCCAAAATCATCGCATATGTCAAATAGACCCGGAAAAACGATTTGCAGCCGATTTCGAGGTTGCGATAGGTGGTGTTGATGTTGTGTCGGGATCTCGATAGATAACTTAACTTAGCGGCGGGCAAATTTCGACAGTACCGGTATGGGGTACCTAATTTCGACACAGAGAACGAACTTCGACGTAGTGGCAGAACTTCGACACAGTAAGGAACGAACTTCGACAGTATGGGCGCGGTCTAGCAGCACCGCCCACAGAACAAAACACGTTGCAAAAGTCCTTCGATGGGCAGATCTGATCGCTGCAACACATATGCAGCCGATTTGGCGACCATATTTGCTGGTGGTGAAGGTGAATTTGCGTCTCAACATCTCGACAGTATGGTAGGGAACTTCGACATAGTGGTGGAAGAAGGCCTCCACCACGTCTGCACACTCGAAGATGCCACCATATAGGTCGCACAGTTGTAAGACTTTGCAGACAGGTAGACTACAGGTCGAAACATCATATGCAGCCGATTCTGAGACTGCGCAAGCTGGTGGGGGTGGTAGGTCTGCATCTCGACACTCTGACATATAGGGAGCAGATCTCGACATGGTGGCAGAAGCGTGTCCACCGCACCCCAACTCCACAGACAGCGCAGATCAGTTTAGGACGTCACAAAACTTTACGTACAAGTACTTTGTACCCAGTAAAACTGCATGCAGCCGATTTCGAGGGTGCGACTACATGTGGTGGCCGTTTGTTGACATCTCGACACATAGGGAGCAAACTTCGACATAGTGGCGGACCAAACTTCGACACAGTGGCAGACCGTCTCTTCACGACGCTGCATTCTCCGACAAGGCACAACGCTTATTGCACGTCATAATACCGTAGACCAGGCTTCAAATAATCATATGCAGCCGATTTGAAGATTGCGACACACGAATGTGGCCATGTATTGGCATCTCGACATCTCGACATATAGTGGTTGAGGTTCGATAGTATAGGAGCAGCTTCACGACGCCCACAACATCAGCGTGCAGCGTGCAGAACGTCGAACTTTTCAAACTTCACGAATACGTTAGAGGGACCCAATGAGACTATTTGCAGCCGAATTGAGGGTTGCGACATGTCGTGGTGGTGAGTTGTAGGCATCTTGACACTCCGCCATGGTGTTGGCGCTGAGCAGGCAGTCAGCGCAAGTAGCGCAAAACCACAGCGCCGGGCGCCAGTAGCGCAAGAATCCAGCGCCGAGCGCCCAGCGCCAACTTGACAGCGCCATTAGCGCGAAATCGCCCGGCGCCATCGGCACCAAATCCCCAGCGCCGAGTTCCAAACCCTCAGCGCCAAATCCTCGACGCCAGTAGCGCCAAATCTTCAGCGCCAGTAGCGCGAAACTGCTCAGCGCCATTAGCGTAATTCCACCCGGCGCCAGGGTACAGCGCCCGCACACAGGAGTGAATAGCACATACTCCAAAGTGAGGGCGCTGAGCATCTATTGAATTCAGAAGCCACCATGTTAATCACCTCAAACAGTGCATCATGTGACTTGGCTCGACTTCCCTTGCCGTCCGGTTACCCCACCGCGATTTTCTGAGTTGTCTGGACAAAGCGCGACTTGGATCAGACAGTCTGTTCATTCTCATGCTTCTGACTATCTCTAGGGCGATGTTGAAATGCTCTTGAATCAGTATTTGGCCGCAACACAAGCCTGAACCCACCAGTGATTGACTTCACCCTCATCCGCCCCCGTTTTCATGCACTCCACTAAAGATGGCAGACATTAGTCGAATTGGCGCCGGTCACCCCTCCATATTGGCGGGTCGTTAGGAAAGTCGAGATGCCCATCGATAAGCCAGTCGGGAATCCAATAGCTCGTGATCAAAGGAATGTTAGTTCCGAGAATTGCCTGGACTGGGTTCGTCTGACCACTACTGTCCGCCCGGAACTGATTCATAATCCCCATCGTCTTCAAGACAACGTCAGTAAACTGCACCCAAGACAAACTCGTCGTATTGGATAAACTCACTTGATCGTACATGTCAAACCAAGCTTCGGCATCAGAGACGGCGATAGCAAGCATGTCCCAGTCGTCCTCTGTCACTGTCGACTTTTGCGCCCCGATGCGTTGTGCCGGACCACTATTAGGGCTGATACAATCGTCCATGCTGTATTTGAGCAAGGCGGCATAGTTGGTTGAGATTTGGCTCCAGCAGACTGTGTATTACGCCGTGTCAGCATCAGTTTACGTCCTGGCACGAAAGGGCATCACTGGCTCTGCCAGCTGGTGAGCAGCGCGAACGTTTGGTCGTTGATCGAGTCTAGCACTTTACGCGTCCAATCTACCTCGATCCCTCGGCTTTGCATCGAATTGCGCCCGCCAAAGGATGGTTCTTCGTTTTGCAAATTCTGCAGCTTACGTATGTTGACGAAGAAGATATCAACGCACTATGTACGAAGAGCAGTCAGCGCTGGCTTCTAATGCCCGACGGAAGCATACCTTGAGCAGATCTGTCGACACCTGCTGCACCCCATCTACGCGAACCTGCAAGGAATGCTGTATCTGCGAAATATGCTCCGAAAGGACCGGAAAGGGCTGAACCGGCGTTGCCGCTCTAGAAGTCCAGGACTTTGTGCTGCGATCGCGCCCAAACGTCTTGAGCTTGCCGAGGGACTGGTCGATTTGACGTCGATCGGGACCAAACATGTTCCACTGTGATTCCGAGTATGTCTTGTCTACGATCGCAAATAGGTGTCCGACCTTGTTAGTCTGAATTCCGGTATCGCCAGCATCTCCCCGCTTGTCCAGGAGCGCTACGTATGCATACAGTCCGCACATGAGATTTACCAGTGCTTGCATGGTCTCAAACTCCCACTGTTTGGTGTCAGCACCGGATTAGCACATGTGCCTGGTCAGTGTTACATCTGTTCGGGTGCTTGGCATGACAAGATTGACTGCCTCTTGGTCGGCATCAGAGTAGTTCGCGCAGGCACCGAAGAAGAGATAAGGCAAGGTGCCCCAGACCCCCTCCATTGGCCGTCCCTCATCTTCGACCTTTTGAGAGTTTATTGCACCGCAAAACTTGGAGAGCGCATCTGCCTTGTCCCATGGGACACTGTCGCTGTCAACTCCGATCTCATTTCGGAACAGGGCGTGGATGTACTTACACATACTGAGCCGGTATCTTTCCTGCCATTCCTGGAATGGTGGCTGAGAAAGTGAGAAACAAGGCGATCTCTACGTTTGACCAAATCACCATGTCTACAACGTGGCCGGCGGGCCTGTGGCTTTATCTGCAACTCTCTTCATCGGCGGACAAGTAGCTGACCCACACCGCAGGTCATACCCACCCTCCGAGCCCATTTGCATAAGCGCTACGTCTTTTGGTGACAATGGAACAGCTGAAACGTACAGCTTTAGCGTCTCGTGGCTTACAGCGGCGCTCCACAGGACCCAGCCTTTATACCGTGTTCTCTCTCAGCTCGCTGACCAGCCATATGGACTTGATACAAGAACACGATCTCCGCGGACGTGATCTTCACCATTATGATGATTGCCTCACTGAACTACGGGCATATCCGCATAGAAACTTCGATCAAGGATCATCAACGTTCAGCTACCACACTGATCTCCCCGAAGTGCACATCAATTACATTCCATCATTGAAGTTCAAGATAGTACAGTCACCTCGCAATCTAGATCTAACGTGATGCCTGTCACCGCCGAGCAGTCCGTAGCCTTATCTACACTCACCGTCCACGTTGTAAACGGGGTAATTGCAACAGCGTTCTCTGGATACTTCAACTTCCCCTCCATCTTGATGTCCGTCTTGCTCGCATACTCGAACCCGGCCTTGGTCTCTGCGCCTGCGAAGGAAAGAGTTTGCCTGGGCGCGGTGAGCGACAAGTCCTTCAGATCGCGACCGAAATGGACCGTGAGGCCTATTGCGTCGGTCTCAGACCCACGGACCGCGCCTTCGAGGAACAGCCGGAACTTTGTCAGTAATGTGGAACTTGCGTGCCTGCGCATTGATGGTGGCTTTGGCGTTGGCTACCTTCTTCTGCAACGTAGCGGCATCCGTTAGAAAGTCCTCCATGTCTTTGAGAGGATCCAGAACAATCGCCTGTTTCATGTCCAGCGCGTAGTAAGCATATGCATGGGTGTAGCCCTGGAAGTCGAACAGGATAAAAGATCGAACCCAAATCAGACGGTACAGCAACGCCAGTTTGAAGATGCGGCAGTTGGCCTGATTGTTGGCGATCTTGTTCACCGCGTTCTGCAGTGCCTTGGTCTCGTTCTGGTTCTGTTCGCTTCTTGCCAGAGCTGCGGTGAGCGTTTGACCGACCGCGGCCAGCGCGAATTGCGCAGAGTAGACCGCTTTGGCTCTGATGGCCATTTCCTGCAAGAGTGTGAAGAACTCTTGCGCACCGTCGATGTCCTCGTCCGATACCTACTGAGTGTTAGTTCGCAAGGCGGAAATATTTGTTGCACAATCAACTCACCAGACCCCACATGAAGCCCATGTCCACCGCAAAAACGTCCCAATCAGCCAAGCCGTTGATGAGATCGCTGCCATTGAGCGCTGGTTCTTGTCAGTCTTCAACCGTGTTCCCCCTCGAGATCAACTTACTGGGAAGACTAGCAATGTCACCGTCCGACGCATCGGAGCGTCTGAACTTGGTCATCAGCTCTACAATCGTCTTGATGGCATCGATTAGCTTGTCGATATTGTCCAGGCCCGGCTTCATCTTCTCAAACAGGAATTTGAGCTTATTGATAACGCCGACGAGATCGCTAAACTTTTGCGCAACATTCTCGCCAGTCTTGACTACAACAGTCAGCTCTCCCACGGTGCCTGTCGCAATCACAGCTCCAGCTGGCGGGGCCACGACAGCTACGGCGATGGATCCAGCGATCAAAGCAACCGCGAGAACACTTTCAAAGACAGTCTTGATGATCATCTTCTTCTTCCACACCTCAATCCCGTCCTGGAAGTCCTTCTGCCGCCGTGGCAGCTGGGCCTGCAACTGCTGGAAGTTCTTCTGGGCCAGTGACAGCGCGCTGCGAGCAGCTTCGAAGTCTGCACTTGCTTGGTCCTTGAGGAAATCATACGTCTTTTGCGCAGCCAAAGAATTAGTGAGCGCGGTCTTGGCCAGCGTCTGGATGTTGTCCGAGGTCGCTTCTTGCAGGACGAACGCCCTGTAGGAAGCCTCGAAGTTTGATGCGGCCTGTAGTCGGGAGCTCAGAACTTTCTCGGTCAAGCCCACGTTGAGCGGACTGAGATGTTGGCAAATGCTGCTGTCGCTGTTCATATCTAGCGTAGGATTAGAAACAGGTTGGCGATTTTGCATCGCGGCACTTACAATAAGACCCAAGGATGGTGCCCGCTTGGGAGTTATAATCTAAGGCTTTGGGAACATCCGTCGTCATCTTGTGTACAAAACCAGCGATATCATAGGTCAGCTGTGGCGTTTGGGCCTGATTCCGAGCGGCCAGGAGGAGCTGGAAGTCAACGAGCTTGGGCAAATGACTGTAGGTGTGTAAGTCAGTGGAGAGAAAGCTTGATGATCACTCACTCGTTCGATTCGTCAAAGCCCAAGGTTCTGAACTCCCCATTGTCCTGGATAGCTTCAAGAGCGGTCATGTACTCGAAGTTCCCGATCAACGGCGAGATGTTGTTCTTGACCGTGATTGTGCTATCGGTGTTCACAGTCACGAAAGCCCAGAGCATGTCTGCGGTGAAATCAAGCGATTGCTCCACTGGATCGTGTTTGCCGACGACAAATCTGAATGGAATACTAGCAACTTCATCGTCCTTGACTAGACGGACACCGAACGCCGATTTGGGGTTTACAACCAGCGTAATAGGTGCTGCCTGCTGTACAAACGCCCGGCGTGCGACGATGAGCAGTTTGAGGCATGAATCCGGGAATACAACGTCCTTGTTGGCGGTCAGAGTGTCGGCACATATCTCAATCGTCGAAAGAGTCTGAGTCCCGGCCTCCTTCCGAATGTCTTCAATGGCCTTCGAAAGCTCAATCTGGGGCGCTCTGACGATGCCAGTAGTACCAACGTGTTCTGTCTTGGCGACGTACTCGTACGTGGGATCGATGACCTGGATCGCGTCATGGAGATCGGTATAGAGGGCTCCAAGATCCATAGCAAACAATGCTTGAGGTTTCTTGCCACGCGAAGGCGGTGGAGCGGGTTGAGGTAGATACTCTGAGCGAGCCGTGACTTGAAAAGATGCAGAATGCCCAAGCATATGAGGTCTCAATAGTGGTTATACTAAAAGGCGAATAGCTTCATCGTCTTCAGCTTTGGCCCACTCTCCAACCAAGCAGCGGCGTCTGATATCGGGGCGTGGTCTGCGGGCCGGCCCTTTGTTGGAGGACCTCGACCATTTGCTCCTTTCAGCGACGACACCATACAACTTTTAACTCCGGTGAACGTAGTCTCGATGACGCATCATCAAAGCCAGCTGGGACATCAGCTGAAGCTCTAAGCTGGCCAGCGGCGAAGCTTATCTGTGGGAAGTGTAAAGGTCTTTGGTACTACCATGCCCAATCAGCCCCCATTGGCCGTTAGAAAACATTCAGTAAGCAAGTCTGCTTGGATGGCTTTGCAAGGCTAGCCGACAATTGCCAAGTTCAGTCAAGCTCAAACAAGCCCACAGGTCTGCTCAGTCAAGTCTAAGCCAACGTTCTCAGCTCGCTTGCTTCGCCTGTCGCAAACGTCGCGCTGAAAACATGAAACAGCGTTGAACCACGAGGACGCGTAGACTAGACTAGTCCCGAAGTTGCCAATGGTAGTCCCCGCATGACGCAGAGAACGCGCGTAAGACGTGCCATTGGACGGACAGGGCGCTGAACTTCTACCAGCACGCTAATCTAGGTCGGACAGGTAAGTTAGGGCTGAGGATTAGGCCCGACGTTGAACCGCCAAAGCGTGTACGGTATCCAATGGACCTAGACGTACACCTATACAGCCAGCCACCGCATCTATGTATACCGCAACTCGTTTCTTTTGATGAACCGGTAACGTTCACACGTCAAGGTGCTTGCATCGAAATTACGCGTTCACAAGAAGTCTGCGGGAAAAGCCAACCACTCACAGCCCGTCGATATCAATCAAGTTCTCCAATCTAAGCGAAGCCGCAGCAACCTTCTCAGCAGCTGAGTATGGTGTCGACGTACACCCATCACGCCGATGTCCTCGAGGCTAGAGGCCAGCCTAAGCCACGTCTGACAGGAGAGTATGTGCATGCCTGAGCGTGATGGGAGATCAATGTGTAGATATCACAGGTCATCAAGGCTAGCAGGACTTTCCAGCACAGATATATAACCTCCAGTAAAGACGTGTTTGCCAATCAATCGACATGCCTGACAACACTCAGCAATACAGCACCCCCAACCACATCCAAAACAGCAGTACGAAAAAGCCCAATCGTCTCACCATGTCGACCAAGCTAGATGTCAAGGATATTGATGCAGCATTCGCTGCCGCGCCTCTTGCGCTCCGAGTGGAGCGTACCGATGCAGACAAGAACGTCACGAAAAAATTCCTGCTGCACAACTTGGACTACTACAGTATGCGTCGCGGATCTCCCGGCTATGAGAGATAGTGGGTGCTGACAGCTTCGACAGACCTGCAGGTGTATATCCACACCGGCATGGAACTACCGGGGGACCCCACAGCATTCCAGACCCTCTTTCCCAAGGACCACCTCGAAAAACTCATGCAGATTGATGGCGAGATCTATGAGGTGCAAAGAAACAGCATCTGCTACGAGAATGTAACTCGCTCTTGAATACAGGGCCTGCAGTCCACATTCACTCTGATCTCGACAAACTGCCTCCACTTCGAGCATGAGACGATGTGGCAATTCATGACTGTCACTGGGGCCGTCATCAACTACTGCAAAGACATGGATCGTTATATGACCGGCCCGGGATTGCTGTTGGACCAGATCAACATCGTCACAGCGGACGGAGCCGATAGCACATCTCCTGCGTGGGCGGCCGCCTGTAACAAGATCAAGCTCATCATGGGCATTCTCGGCAAGCGTGCTGCGAGTCGCATCGGCGATATCGAGAGGCTGGTGGCGGATCTTACTGCTGTGAGTAGAGCATCGTCAATCAAACACCGCGTTCTTCACTGACAGGGCTATCTAGTTCAAAAGCTTGACAGAGGTTGACTTGGGCAACATTGACTATCTCAAACATCAATTCTTGACCGGGGAAACAGTGTACAATTCCAGGATCGACAGAACACCTAGCCCAGATCAGAACACGTACTCGACTCGACTGAACAACATTTTCGGAGAACTGGAGTCCCAGATTGCCGGCTTGCATCGCAATATCGCCGCCGAAGAGGAGGAGCGCCAGCACGACATCGTTGTGGCCGCGACAGCTGTGACCTATGCCGTTATCTGGCCGATTGGAACCATCGCGGCGGCTGTCGTCGGAAGTGTCTATGGCGCGAGAGCGGAGGCACTGAGGGGAAAGATTGCCGGTGACAATGCTAAGCTCCCGGATGACATAGCGCAGGAAGCCGCCCTCAAAACCTCCCTGGGTCTGGTCACGAAAATCTGTGGCGACATTCGCAATGTGAGCAGCCCGATCGAGAAAGCTCTCGTTGCCTTGACCGATCTCAAAGCAAGCTTCAATGAGCAGCAGATTGGCTTCCAGAACCTTGCGAACCAGTGGTCGACCATCAACAACAGCGCGAGCCAGTCTGGGAGCGCTGACGAAGCTGCCCTCGACATGAAGCCTTCGGTGGAGTCCGCAAAAGCGTCTTGGGTTGAGGTAAGGATGTGCTTTCCCTGAATTTTGTCAGACATGGACTGACCACGTGCTCTGCAGATCAAGGAACTCGCTCTGGACTTCCAAACGAACTCTGCGATCCAATATGTCAATGTGTCTCCGCCAGCTCCTCGAAGCGGCGCAAATAGGCAATAACGAGCTGTAGTTGACAAGGCGCCATAACTCCATCTTCTAGGGACGGTGCAATTTGCATATAGTCATCAGTTCCAAGTGATAAAATGTCCTCAATGCGGTCGACATACTCAATTCCCTGCGTATCCTCCCTTACAATCGCGATATCCATCACATCCAAGCATGTTCAACATTAGGCTGCTCACGATGAAAGTACAGCGCGTTGCAACGATTCATCGATTTCCAGGCTTGTGGGGTTGCTTGAATTGGCGGTGAACGGCCGAGCATCCGTCAAGGCACCCGTGTCGTGTGTGGACATGGGGACAGCAGTGATGTTGAAAGCAAACGAGTTTGTCCCACGGTCCTCATACATGTCGTATAGCCATGGTAAGTATTCACGTCGCTAAATGTGGTCGTTCAGAGTGATTGGCACCCAGATCTCCGCAGCGGCCCATTCCCGCCACTTTTGAGCTGAGGTGGGGCGATCATGTGAACGACTGTTGATTCGACATGAACCACCACGATTCGCCAGATGCATCGCGGAAAATCGCGACAGCATCAAACATGTAGGATTCCTACCCTGGACTTCGTGAACACAGCAGGCGGTCAATGTGTATTGTCCACCCCGTGTTGCCTTCGTTTCAGGCCACCAGACCCACATTAGGAATAGCGGTAAGTGCTGCCTCCAAACTCAAGGCGGTAGCTCGCTCGTCTCCCATACCTTGTATGAATGCGATCAAGCATAAAACGCAATTGGCCTTACTATTCTCCCAGACAACATTTTCCCGCCACCCCTCGCCGAGCTTTGCATATCAACATGTCGCAAAGAACGGATTCCGAGCTCCTCCGCCTCGCCCCTGAGCTAGTCGAAAACGTCATCAAGCAAGTCGGCGACAGAAGGGACTTGTCCACGATTCGATTGACGTGCAAGACGCTGGAAAAGCTCGCCGCTATTGAGCTCTTCAGAGACGTGTTCCTTTCTCCATCGGCCGAGCACGTGACCTCCTGGAACAGCATTAGCCAGGACGACGCTGTGCGCCACATACCCCGCCATGCGATCATTCACACACAGCCGGACATCGAGTTGAAGGGGTTGGGTGATTCCGTGGAGCGTTACGAGGGTGAAGAAGACGACGAGGGTGAAGAAGACGACGAGGATGACGAGGACGAGCTTGAGGAGGAGCACGAAGAGGAGGAAGAGGACTTCGAGCGTCAAGAGGGGGCCGAGGACTATCCAAAGTTCACCAAGGCCCTCGCAGCATTGTCAAAGTTCCCCAACCTCACTTCTTTGGAGATCGGATTCACTCCGGAATGCGTGGGTCAAGATCGGCAGTACTATCAAGATGTGGCGGAAGACAAGGGACAACGCGAATACGTGTTGAAGCGCATATTCCAGGCCATGAAGAACCGAGCGGCGGACAGCAAGAGCAGGACGATCCGCAAATTGACGATTGTCCATCTACAAAACTGCCCACTACCCGACTTCACCTCTTCCGATCTCTTCCGAGACGTCATGGCTCAGCTGGAGGAGCTGCATATCTCCATGGTGCAAGAATGCAACGAGCACGGGCCCGACCACGATTACACCAAGGTCGAGCTACAGACATTTCCGGCGTACTTGTGTTCTCACTGGCTGAAGCCCATCTCCGCCAATCTAAAAGCCTTGTCTATATACCACACAACCGAGAATTGGGGCCCCTTCCCTGGCTTCTTCGACCCCAGCGGGATCCGTTTCCCGAATCTGGAGAGGCTTGCTTTGGGCTATTTAACATCAGCCCACGATAGCGATCTCGACTGGGTCCTTGCCATCAAGTCTCTTCGCAAGCTCATCCTGCATAATTGTATGATTGCTTCGTGGATCCGCATCGATAAGGAGAATATGGCCGAGTGGAACGTCCGAACGCACGACTGGACTGACATGCCCGGCGAGGACGCCGATGCTGACGACTGGTGCCAATCTTTTGCGTATGGTGGGAATTGGAGCCAGCGTTTTGATCTCTTTGCGAACGAGCTACCTAATCTCGTCGATTTTCGCTTTGGTACTGGCTCCGTGTATGGCGATCATTCATACGGCGTGGAACATCGCGACACGTGTGGTGTTGAGATGTCTCCGCAAAGATATGTTTACTTTGACAACGGAATCCTCCCCACGCATTGGCCGGAAGCAGATAATGACGGAGACATGGAGTCTTGGCTCGTTGATGGCTTCCCTGTCATCAAGCACCAAGAGAATCTGGAGGCAGACCAGAAGAGCCTCGATGCACTGCTCGAGAAGCTGAAGTCGAGGGCGTGGACTAGGTAAAGGGGAGCTGTACCATGCTGCATAAGAAGCATCGCACTTGACTTCTTAGCATAGAACTGAAAACTATCACGCAATACATTGACAGCATCCTTAAAGCAACCCTCCTCATGCGAACGTCAACTTCTGACCTTGACCTTGCTTCCGAACCTCCGCATCGAGCATCTCCGGGATGCTGTCAAAGAGGCTTCGTCCATCACTCCTCCACCCCAGTGCCTTCAGCCTCTCCCCCGTTCCACGAGAGTTGCCGCCCCATAGGATCGGTGCCCACGGGTGTAGCTTCGTGGCTTCATCCACGGAGAGCTTGTCGACTTGGTCGCTCTTGAGAAAGCCCTTCGCATGCGCAGCTTTTGCAATGGCGATGCTGACGTCCTTCCATTGCTGTCGGGATGTTAGTACAAGATGTCATATCCAGTAGAAATGGACTTGACATACGAATTCGGCATCTTCCGCGAAGTAATAGGCTTCAGGCAGCCAAGCCGCCCTGCTCTCTGGACCCTTCAAGGCTTCCTCCACAAGAACAATAATGCCAGTGGCCAGATTGTCTACATGTATACTGTTCCAGATGTTCTTCCCTTCGAGAACCTGGAATGCCTTTCCTCGCTGCAGTATGTTCTCAATCAGGATCGGGATCTGGATACTTCGCTTCTTCACCGGTCCCTTACCGACTCCATGGATCAATGGCGGGCTCAAGATGGCTGTTTTGACCTTGCACTTAACAGCGGCTTCGACAACAGCAGCCTCCACGTCGCGGTGAATGCGAGACATATCGAAAGACAAGATCTCTTGGACGTCGGATGGGTCTAGGTCGTTGTATACTTTAGACGCAGCGTTTCCAGGCCCATTCGACATGTCAGTCATAATGCCAGTGCCGGAGATGTGAATGACCACGGCATTCTTGTTGCTGCCTTGCCCGGCCCCCTTGACCAGAGACACTACGCCCGCAATGTGGTCCGCGGAAGCGAGATCTGCGGTTGAATTAGAGACGGTGAGCGAATGACGAAAGATACCTACTGAGGACAACATCCGCCTTGGAAGCTTCAGCCTCGAGCAATGCGCTGTCATCAAGGTCCCCGACGACAGTCTCTACATTCGGGAATGCAGCCTTGATGATGGTGGCTTGCTCCTCGTTGCGAACGAGGCTCACGACTTGGTACTCGGGGTGCTTCTTGACGAGTGGACCTATGACGGTTCCGCCAACATATCCTATAGATCATCATGTATCAGCGTTACATTCTATCGTACTTGTATGTCTCATACTGACCTGTTGCGCCTGTGATCAAGATTCGGGGACTCATGGTGGTGTAGTTTAGCTGCAAAGCGTGGCTGTACGGAAGAACGCGACTTTCACTGGAGATCAAGGGGCAGTACGTATTGGATATTGTCCTTAAGACCGCAAGAGGTGTCTCATTTATAGTCTCTAGTTCTCTCTGCTCCTCGACTTGATGTTGTTCACTCCGACTCCGCTGCATCTCAACCACGAACACTCCGCTCCGCACACGCTAATGCTGTGGTAACAAGCATTATACAAGCATCGTACACCAAAAATGCCCAAAGCTTATCATGCCATGCGTCTACTACAATGCTCAGTAAGCCAGCAGAGCGGCCGGTCATACGTCACGTGACAGTGATACGTCAGCGCCTTCCGTTCGGAGCTGAGACCGTGGACACTTCATTTCGTCACGCTCGACAGCAAAAGATGCCCCTGCGATTACTGCACGATAAATTGCCCGCTTCATCTTTTCGATGCGATGGATTGTTACTCTCCTGCTGCATCCCGACGCGCCCCACCTCGATACCGCCTTGACCTCGCTCGACCTGCTCATCGCAAAGCACATATTCGGCGCATGCGATGCACATTTGAAGCGCATCTCAGCCAAGCTACAAATTTACGCATACGAAATAGATGCTTCTCATCCTTGAACGCCCAGAGAAGAGGCTCGAGGAACTCCCAGCAAGGATAGGCGACTGGGGCGGTGCAAGCCTCGCCATGCAAGAGCAGCTCGCAGCCTTCCGCGTCGCCCGCACCTATGATCCTTCGAAGCATGCATCGCAAAGCGAGGACGATCGCTACAACAAGCAGTCTGGGGCCAGAAGAGTGCACTTATCGAGCTTTGGCACACCTCCTCCGAGTATGAAGGGGCGATTGTGGCAAGTATCGTGCCGTCCCCTGTACTAGTGTGGGGGCCTAGTGCTCGCGGGCTTCCAGGATCCTCTGCAAGTACAACTCCGCCGATTCTGCCCTTCCAGCTCTGCCCTTCTCGAAATATACTGAACAACAGGTCCAGGGTAGCATCGATGCGACAGCGCTGTCTGGATTTGTGACGTTTTGCTGCATCGCGTAAGTCCCGACATGGATCCATTAAGCATAGTGGGGCTTGCCTCGAGCATCGTGCAGCTGGCAGATGCCTCGTTCAAGATCATGAAAATACTGGATACGATTAAAGAAGGGGGCAAAGATCGGCGACGGCTCTGCGACGAGATCACGGTGTTGTGGATGGTGCTGAGAGGTCTGGAGACTCAATTCGCCCCATCCAACATCGGGCAGAACGAATCGTGGATGAAGCCGATCGAGACGTTGGCGGAGCCGAATGGGGTGTTCGAACAGCTTCAAAAAGCATTGGAAGAGGTCTACAAGAAGGTCACATCGAGCGACACAACGACAGGGAAGCTGAAGCAGACTCTACGATGGCCCCTCGACCAAAGCTACGTGGACCGGATGGTTGCCCGCATCGAAAGACTCAAGTCCTCGATCATGCTTGTCACTAATCAGGCCAGCATTGCAGTAGCCAGGGAAATGCGAGGAGATATCTCACAAGTCAAACAAGTCGTCACGGACAATCAATTCAAAGCCGTCCTTGACTGGCTGTCGCCCTTGAACTGTAGAGAAAAGCAGAGCAACATTACCGCAACACCGGGAACTGGAGGCTGGTTCTTTGCCAACAAGACGTTCAAAAGCTGGGTATCGGGCAACGATCGTTGGCTGTGGTGTCACGGCATCCCAGGCGCCGGCAAAACCTTTCTTGCTTCCAGCACGGTCACCGAGCTCCAGCGAATGCACCAGTCTGAGCAGGCACTCGTTCTCATCCTGTTCTGCAGCTACGATGCAACTGACTCGCAGTCCGTTGACAATCTTGTTGCAAGCTTGCTAAAACAGGTTGTGCAGTCACAAAAGAATGTGCCCCACAGGCTGCAGGAGAAGTACAAAGAGCACAGCGCGGCAGGGACGAAGGCGAAGACTGGAGAGATCCTCGAGATCCTGAATGCAGTCACAGCCCTGACATCCAAGACCTTCATCATTGTTGATGCGTTAGACGAACTTGCCGAAGAATCGAAGCGCACCACAATTCTGGACATACTGTACAACCTCCAAGGACGACCGAAGATCCTGGTAACGTCTAGGCAGGTTGAGAGCATATCAAGCCGATTCGGGACCATCGGCGTGTTGTGTGACGGCTGTAGTAAAGAGTCCCCTGAGATTTACTATCACTGTGAAGACTGCTGGGATTTCGATTATTGCGAAGACTATCATCGCGACACATCATCTCATCCACATACTTTCACCAAGAGTTACAGCAGCAGGAAGTTGCAGATCTCGGCGCAGCCAGAAGATATCGAGAGCTACATCGTGCGACGCATTGAGGTTGAAGAAGACCTGAATGGCATCATCCGAGCGAATCACGGTCTCCAAGACCGGATCCTCGAGGAGATCGTTGACAACGCGAAAGACATGTAGGTTTGCAGCATCGTTCCGCCTGACCCCGACTGACTTATCTCCTAACAAGGTTCCTGTTGGCCAGGTTCCACATGGATGCCTTGGCGGATTGTCTCACCATCTCCGACATCGAAAGAGCTCTCGGTAGTCTGCCGCAAGGGATCAACGACACGTACGAGCAGGCAATGAACAGGATCGCCAAACTCAGTGTCAACCGCCGAAGAGCTGTCATGCGTCTACTGCAATGGGTTTCCTACTCAAAACGACCGCTCACCATCGCAGAACTGGAACATGCTATCGCAATCACTCGCGGCGCACGAGAGCTACAAGCGGACCACATCATCAGCGCCAAAGTACTGACGTCTCTGAGCGCAGGGATCGTCATTGTCGACGAAAGCGAGAGAGTCCGGCTTACCCACAAGACGGCCGAGGATTACTTCATAAGCCGAAGAACAACCCTGTTCCCGAACGGGGATGTGGAAATCACAGAAAGCTGTCTTGCTTATCTTCAGCTTGCTACATTTGAAGCCGGTCCTTGCACTGGTACATCCAGTGCGCCATTCGAGACACGTCTGCAAGCACACCCCTTCTATGGATACGCCAGTCTTTTCTGGGCCGAGCATGCACAAAATTGCGACAAACAGATCATATCCCCACAGGCACTCCTCTTCCTCCGCAAGGCGGACCTGTTAGAAGCTTCGGTGCAAGCGCTCTGGTATGTCGACACCGAGTCTGACGACAGCTGGGACGTTTCCGGAGGGATCGATGCCCTGCACCTCGCTTCATATTTCGGCCTTGACTATGTCGTCACGCAACTACTTGATGAAGGCGCAAACCCGAACGCTCGGGACTCGCTGGGGACGACGCCGCTGATATACGCCTGCGCACGCGGACATGCTGAGATCGCTGAGATTCTACTAAAAGCAGGTGCACTGGCATATCTCATCGACCATCGGGGCTCCACGGCACTTCTTGGCTGCGTAAAGCATCGTCGTTACGAGTTGACGCGCCGAATACTGGAAGAAAACGACGTCGCGATCAACGCCTTGTACAATGCTTTCAACAGTTACACGGCTTTGATGCTGGCAACATGGAACAGCGACCCACAGACAGTGCAGATGCTGTTGCAACGACCGGATGTGGACGTCAATCTGTCATTACCCGACTCCGGCACAAATTGCCTGCTCTTAGCTACCTGCGATGACGAGACGGCATGTGTGAAGGAGCTTTTGCAGCACCCCAACATCGATGTGAACCACCAGGATGGCTCACAATACACTGCAACTCATTACGCGGCATTGTATGGATATGTCGATACGTTGAGCCTTATCCTCGATGCTGGGGCGGATACTGAGCTCAAGGACGACCAAGGTGGTAGAGCACTGCAACGAGCTATCGATTACGGCCAGTTCGACGCAGTCAAGCTCTTGCTCGAGCATGACGCGGACTACGCATTCAAGGATATGCTCGATCGAACTATCTTGCATGCAGCAGCTATCAATGGCCAAGTCCTGGTCCTGAGATACCTTCTCGAGACATGTAAGGATCTGGACGTTGATAGCCAAGGGAGCCAAGGCGAGACAGCTCTCCACGACGCAGCCGGCCACGGGTATATTGCCACAACCAAAGTCCTACTGAATTTTGGAGCGCGTTCTGACATCAGGAACAACGCTGGATCCACACCCGTTCGGCTTGCACAAGAAGAGGGGTGGACCGATGTTCTCGAAGTGTTGCGCAAGGCACGTGAACAAGAAGTCAAGACCAGCCAGGAGCCAGAGATGGGACATGTGCGTAAGGCTGACACCTTTGAGAAACCTGCCGAGATCTCACTGGCTACTGCCGTGGAATTCGAGTCCTCCAAGGCGCTACAAGCAAAGATCACCCAGGCAAATCTGGAAGAGCTGAACAAATCGACCAAGGGTTTCAACATGAACGCACTCCACTGCGCTTGCGAAGCTTCAAGACTGGAAGTCGTTGAAATGCTTCTGGATGCCGGCGCACTCGTTGATCCTATAGACTCGTTCTCTCGCACTCCCCTTATACTTTCTTGCCAGAAGGGCGACGAAGAAATCGTTCGGGTTCTTGTTCAGCATGGAGCCAATGTGAACCATCATTTCGGCACCAGCACGCCATGGGAAATTGCATGGGCAAGGCGTGAAACACAGACAGCGCTGTTCATCCTTTCACAGCCACAGACCATCGTTGACCCCAACAGTCGCCTGCTACAACAGGCTTTGGGATGGGCAGCTGCACTTGGCGAACTTGACGCATGCAAGAAGCTAGTTGAAGCTGGGGCGCCGCTTCATTTAAAGAACGCTGATGGCTTGACACCTTCTCAGATTGCGAGGAACTGGGACAAGGATGAGGTCGAAGCTTACCTGCTGGAACAAGAGATGGAACGAAGAAGGGCTCCACCAAAATTTCTGGAAAAAGACCAGCATGTGGAGGAGGCGCGTATCATCGGGGAAACAACAGATGGCGTCGATCCGCCACCTGAACAGCCGTCAGCAACAGAAGAAGTGACGCAGGTTGCGCAACCATCGGAGGCACCGAAGGACTTGGATCCTGCGCAGGCCTCTCAAGCAACCACCTCACAGCTCGGGCAAAGCCATTTGATGCCATTGCCCATGCTTTTTGCTGTTTTCGGTCTCCTCGTAGGACTACTTGCAGTCTTGATGTCATCCACGAAGACTTTGGCATAGCACAGCATGAGCAATGATCGAAGTATGGTCAAAGTTTCGGCAGTAGGACTGGTAGTATGATGATCGCGACCAATGACCCGCTACATCCCGGTGGTATCTCAACCACTCCACATTCTCAATATAATGTTATGGATCGGTTGTTCCCATACACTCCCCATGCTGGCGTGGTTTGACCGCATCGTGAATCTTCGATGAGACCTTGTCGGTCCTTGACTGTCAGGAATCAACGTTTCACAGCACAAGCGCTAAGTTAATGCGGTTGAGGCTAGTATCTCACCAACCCCGCCTGCTCACCGCATCTCCGAGACTTCATCAACCCTTAAGAAAGATAAACAGGAATGTGGACACTATCTGTCTACCTCTTACGCACTTCATATCCATTGCTTCATCTTCATTCTTCCTGCAAACATACACCGAGAAGCTCAGCTTCCGCAACGGCAATGTCACTTACCCCCGAAGACATTGTCAAAAATTACGTTGACAATGGAAGTTCGGTAGAGAGAGTGAGCCATCGCAAGAATCGACTGACGATTGCCATCGTTGAGCTGAATCCGGCGTGGCCGCAACGGTTCTCGGAGAACAAAGCGCAGATCGAAGATGCACTGGACCCATTCGCCGTCCGCGTTCTCCATGCAGGGTCCACGAGCGTCCCAGGTTTGCCAGCCAAAGACGTCATCGATATCGATCTGGTAGTGGAGGACGTGAAGGACGTGAAGGACGAGGGCTCGTACGTTGAGCCACTCGAGCGTCTGGGGTTCCGCTTCCTCTTCCGCGAGCCGGCCTGGCATCAACATCGCTTTTTCGTCGATGAAGGTGACCGCCCCGGTGCATACGCTATCAATCTCCACGTCTTTGGGCCAGATTGCCCCGAGGTTGAGAAGCATCAAATCTTCTGTGAATGGCTCGCGAAGACGCCCGAGGATCTGCAACTGTATGCAACGGTCAAACGTGAGAGTGCTGAGGCGGCCGAAGCATCAGGCGAGACAATGCAAGAATATACTGTACGCAAGGACAAGTTAGTTGGAGAGATCTTGAACCGGGCTTTTCGTGCTCTTGGTCACATTAAATAAATTCTGTCTTGTATGCGCAGCTGAATATACATTGACTCGATGCTAAAAGTCGTTATGCTGAAGCTGGTGCCAAAAGACCGAAGGAAATCAGAATCTCGCATAGCGGAGTAGAAGTAAACGAGGCTCCCTTCGAGCATGCGCTGTCTGTCGTCCAATCCACTCCAAAAAGTCTAGGGTGTTCACCTGCCTAGCTGGAACAATCAGGTATCTTGACATCAGGTCAATGCAGCCACTACAACCCGCCGCAGCCCGCCACTTAGTTTGTGGTACTCCTTCGGCGTGGTTCACTCCGCACGCGATAAGTCAGATTGTAGCCGAAGATTGTACATAGCACTCACCAGCTCTGATTGCCCGTTGAGATCGTCCTGAAATCGCTCTCGGTGGATGACTTCCCCATTGGAGGAGGCATGCTCAAGCTCATCCGCAGACATTTCATCGGATCTCAATAAAAAGAAGGAGTCATTGAGCGGGAGCCTAGGGCCTTTCTCGGCAATCTGATGCCAGATTATAGTTAGATCCTAGCGTACTTGCAAAGAGTACCATGCACTGACACGTGTGATCTGTTCTGGTGACAAGCCAACGAATACTGAGTTCTGTCAGCCGTGCTGTGAAAGAAGCTATGTGCAGAGGTGGATCACGTACCTGAGGGCTTCATCTTCAGCATTCTGAACTGCTCCTCCTCATAGAGAATTATGAAGAGCTCATCAGCCTCGATTCTGGTAACAGTTGCCAGTATTTTCCTAGGCCTTGCCCGCTTTGTGTTATAAAGCATATGCAAGATCATCACCGTGTTTTTAAAGTGCCGTTCGTCGGCCTCGATCCGCTTCTCCTGGAGAATCTCCCAAAATTCCATGTTTACAGCTTGGTTCCTGAAGAGCTCGCTGGCGAGGTCAATGAGGCTGGAGCCTCCATGGTCCACCAGCGTCATATCCAGACTATCTCCCTCTTCGTCGAGGAGATAGCGTACGGCTTCCTCGTTGCACGTTTTCTCGGCAATGTGCATCGCGGTGTAGCCCCTGTACACGTCTTCCGAAATGGCTAGGTTCAAGTAATCTGGGTCGTATTTGCGCTGAACGATGCTTCGTAGCGGCGACACGGAGCGAATTGAGCCAGGCTGGTATTCCATCATGAAGACTGCTGCGTGTAGTGCCGAAATTTTCGACCCTTCATAGTCGAACACATCGAAGTATACTGCGTCTAGAATGCCCATTCCCAACAATGCGTCAATATGGCGCGGAGCGCTCCTGTAAGCCTTGGAAGATATGATAAGTTGACCAAGAATCGTCTTCCCGTCGGTAAACTTCGTCAAGTCGCATTTTCCTGTTCCATATATCCAACGGGCAAGAACGTACTTTCCCGCATAGATTGCCCTCTCAAAATGGGCGTGGAAGTCGACGTTGGAATGGCGGTAATCTCCCAGGCGGTTCAGAAACTCTATATCGTCGGGCAGGGCATTGATTCTGGAAAACAAAGAATCCCAGTGCTCTGAAGACAGCTTGTGCGCTTGCGGATTATCCACCAACAACTCGAAGGCGGCTTTATCTTGGCGAGCGCAAGCAGTCGAAATACAGGCCAGCCACTGTGGAGGGTCTGGATACAATTTACCGTTCTGCCATTTCAATAAAAAGTCCAAGATGTACGGTTGACCGTAATCCACGGCAATTTGAATGATGGATTCGCTCTCGCCATCAGACATGCCAACAAGCAAGTCAATCAATCTGAGAGCTCAGATTGAACTTGAATTGATCACATCTTAGATTTTGTTGTTTTTGAATTAAATTGATTGACAAATCAGGTGCTAGATTGAAGATTGATTGAAGTTTTGATTGGATTGATCCTTCTTGATACAGTATTTCGATCAATTTTAACCTAGTCGCTCTCGCTATCAGTATCCCAATCGTTTATATCGTATATCCGGATTAACTCAGCCTCTGATAGATCGTTTTGGTTTTGAGACTAAGGCTGTAATCCAGCTTGCCTCCAACTCCGAGTACACTGTATTGCAGCTAGTAGTTGGGCTTCAATCTTCCTCCGCCGAGGCTCTAGGAGGTCGCCAAGCTCGCTGAACAGACGCTCACATTGACAGCTACTAGCTGGTATAGTAATCGTATCAAGGGCCATCTGAGCTAGATGGGGATACTGCAATCTCATACCAAGCCAGTACCTTACTGGATCACCCTCACTAAGCTGCTGTTCTGTCCACGGTATCTCATATCGACGCCAGCGATCAAGTTCATCTAACTCAGTTATATCAAGCGCAGGCTCGACAACGATCGCAGCGATTGCCTCGTCAATACCGCTTGATCGGGGCGGACGTACACGCGAGTTTGGTGGTGTTGTAGGCCTATACTCTGCCCATAGCTGCTTCAACCTAGCCTCATTGTCGTGTATCCACTGAGGTTTATCGCGCCAGGCTCTTGCGCAGTAGCCTCTATAGAACGGGTGAAGGGAGGTCGCAGTATAGTAGGCAGGCGATAAATCAAGCTTAGCGTAGTATGAGGAGGCTTTTGACCACGCAGCTTGGAGGTTGATCGCAAGGTGGTCTTCTGGAGACTCAGCGTGAGCGTTAAAGTCAACATCGCGATACGATTCAACTATAGCCTCATAAGCTCCAAGGACATACTCAAATATAGGTATAACCTCATAGATCGCGCTATATTTGCCTTGTTTGCCACGAGCTTCAAGGCGTTTAGTAGCCTCCTTGAAAGGCTTCAACACCTTGATATACTCAGTTACTACTGCCCAATCAGCTGCAGTAAGGCCAGTTGACCTCATCCACGGTGGTACAACAGGCTTCTTTTTGTTGTGGATAGTCGCGTAAGCGTCGTCACGAGCAGTACGCTCAATGTGGTGGGCAGCATATAGGTTGATCGCGTCAGATAGCTGTACAGCGCGTACTAAAGCGTCATAGTAGCTATTCCACCGTGTAACAACAGGTTTAATAGGCTCTAATATTGGCGCGTTGTGTGTGTGCGATTGCTTGTTAACCAAGCGCTGAAGTGAGGCAAAGAGATCGTATTAGAGAGGCGTTTTGATATAGTTGATGATATCAATCAGCACACTAAGTGGACCGTGTTTCCGCCAATTTTGCAGGTATTTTGTCTCTGTAGTATACTCGCGTACGTCATCGTTGTTGTACGCGTCCTCGTCGATGCCGAACATGATCATCTGGCCAATAAGATTGAAGATATGGGGTGAGCAGCGTAGGCGACGCTCGGGAGCTGCATACTGATATTGCTCGGCCATCTGGGCAACTGCTCGGTCGTTCGAGTACGCGTTATCAAGGACGAAGTAACCGAGCTTAGTGTGACCAATATCAAACTCATCCAGCGTTCGTGCGATCGTATTACCGATCCTATCGCCCGAGTGTGAGCCTGTTAGCTGTGGTAGAGCGATTGGTAGGTCTATAACAACACCAGATTCGTCGGCGTAGTGAGCAACAACGCCAAAGAAGCCTCGTTTGCCACCTTTTGTCGTCCAGCCGTCAAAGCTTACATGTATTTTGCTAGTAGCTTGTGACAGGGCCTTAACAACCTGCGGCTGGAGCTCGCGATAGAGCCTCATGACGTAGCTTTTGACGCTTGTTCGGCTGGTCCACAGCGCGTCAACTGCCTCTGGATTGGCGTATGAAACCATCTCTCGGAAACCAGCTGTCTCTATCTCTCGGAGCGGGTGGTTGTTGTTGATCAGCCAGCTCACTACTGCGTATCGAAACGCCTGTACGTTGAAGTTTCCGATCGCGTTAGCAATTGCTTGTAGGACAACAGCGCCGCTCTCGCCTAGTACTCGCAGTGTCATCTGCCCACGAGGTAGTATGATTTGGGTGGACTGTCCTTGGCGGTTGAGGCGGTGGCCAGCTCGGTTCTGGCCCATGTGAGTTATCGCTGATGTGGTAGAGCGCGTCACCTCGAGCGCCTGCCTCCCATCAACTCAGCGGTTTTGATAACAGTGTCGGCAGATCCAGAAAGTACAGAACGGCTCAGATATCAATGCGACACGATAGCCGTGTGCAAACACCTAACTTTTTCTGCCTTTGAGCGTTCTCAGCGGCTTCATGTATCGTGGTATATCCAGCCAATTAAAGCCTTCGTATTGATCTTCGAACCGGTCGTCGAGATCAGTAAAATCACTTGAGTCGGTAGGTGGAGGAGTTGATGCCTGTGTACTATCGCGCGATGGATCGACTGCTGTATCGACTGCAGCATCAGCGATCTGACTGAGCAGCTGATACTCAAAACTCTCCTCCACAGTATCGAGATCGCGAGACGACGATAGTATAGGCGTATGCTGCTCGGGCTGTTCAGGCTGCTTGGGCTGCGATTGCTGCGATGGCTGCGACGCGCGGCTCTTTTTGACGCGCCTGTTTGGTGCGGTAGATCGATCAGGTAAGCGCTTAGGCGGCATAGTGTGTAGGATGGTATTGAGATACAGTTGTGACAGCAAGTAGTGGATATAGACTGGCGATAGAGGTGGTGGGTTGGATGGGAAATGAAGTAGCTAGTGTGGCTGGTGTGGCTGGTGTGGCTGGATGAGATCTACCGTGTCCGTGCACCTAATGCACGCGAACACCTAATGCACGCAGAACACCATAACAACCACCCCCATACATGAGGTTTTTGAGCCACACTCAATAGCTGTATATACACAATAATTTAATGGAGTACTAAACAGAATACTGCGAACATTTTGTACTATCTAAATCGGGCCGGAGTAGTGATATTCCGGCCACCACGTGACTGTTTGGGTGGGAGAGCCGGTGTAGCTCCGTGGGCTACACCACCACCCACGGCACCACCCACAGCACCACCCACTTTCTTCTGACGCTTTAGCTGCTTTAGAAGAGGTTTTGAGGCTTTGCGCTTATTCTTTTGGGTAGTTTGGAGAGCTTTTGAACGGGCGTTGTTCTCTCGTTCTGCTTTCTCTTCGGCTACTTTTACAGCGCGCTCAGCCTTCTCCTTCTCCTTTCTTTCCTTCTCCTTTACTCGCTTCTCAGCCCTCTCCTTAGCAAGCTTCTCGTTTAGAAGCTTAGTGTCTGCTTTTAGCTTCTTTGTCTCTGCTTTTTGAAGCTCTTCTTGGTGTTGTAGCTCTTCTTGATCCTTAAGAGTAGCTCTAGCACGGCGGAGGCTTCGAGGTGAATAGAAAACAGCCCCCCCAGTTATCCGATCTGGTACTGGAAGAGGCAGGGCTTTGCCATGGCTCTTACGTTTATTTTTGGTAGCAAGTGATGCTCGTAGCCCCTTGATTTCAAGTGCTTGAAGCTTGTTTTCAGTAGCTAAACGATGGACTGATGAGGTGAGCTTCCGGGCCACCTTTGTGGATATTTCCTCCACTGTTTGCTTCAGCAATCGTTCCAATTGTACCCCTCTGGCTGGAGAAAGATCAGATGAAGCTCTATTGCCGTTCTGATCAGTCTGGTAAGGTGGTGTACTTGGCTGCAGCCTATCCAGTACTGGGCTCGGATCAGTGGGCCATATACCAGTAGCTTTAAAAGATGAGATGATATTCTTTTCAGTGAAGCTTTTGGTGTAGGCTAACTTGAACAGGCCATAGAAATCGGCTTTCTTGACTGGTAATAGCCCCTGACTAGCTTGGTGTTGTGAGCTGAGCTCAGCCGAGTACTTAGTTGAGAGAGGCCCGAATAATCCAACATCCAGTGGCTGGAGCGTATGGGTCGAATGGGGTGGTAGTATAGCCAGTATTATCTTTCTTTTGGCTGCGTATGAGATGAAATCCATGGTCACATGACTGCCATGGCCATCAAGTATAAGAAGCCTGTATTTCCTTCGGGCTGAGTTCCTTGTATACCGATCAAAGACGTCCTTGAGCCAAGCTAGGCCGTATTCGTCGTTGGTCCAACCGGATGGAGTAGATGC
>QVXC01000160.1:0-70035 GCA_003501895.1 Phaeosphaeria sp. A1 3.1a
TTACGCGTTCCTTGCGTTTCACGTGTGTACCACATTGCGCACGCACCTCTGTGTCGCGCGCGTACGTAAGTAGCTATACGTACTATAGCTAGGCTGAGAGGGTTTCACTCGTACATGAGTGACTTCCCTCAAGCATTCACTGTCCGCTGCTCCAGCTCCCAATACACACTATTGCTGTTCAAAATTCCAAATGCGTTATACACACTTTGCATGAGTTGTTGCTCTGGAAGTTGGAAAATGGTGTTCAACAAATCCATGTCTAGCGCGTTTCGTCCCAGTCGAATATCAACATCCAAGAACTGATGTTATTTCCTAACAGAAATGGGTATACGCTTCATCTTTCTGTTGATGGAGCAATTTCCGCAAATGTTGGAACAATCAGATCAAAATTAATGTGCAGCTCTGTCTTTAAATTCCAAAAGCGTTCATGTTTGCCAATCGGCTGCACATACTTGATATGAGTACCCAGTTAGTCCCTTGGAGTATGATGAATAACTCTCATCACAGTCGTTATCTTCCCTAGCTTCGACGTGGTATAAAATCCATCACAATGCCGTTGGTTTCCCCTTCTCTATTCAGCTGCGGACCAGACTTCTCTCCAAAATAACGAATTCGAGGTAGCTATGTTCTGCGTCTGAACAAAAAGATTACATATATTCGCCCGAAGTGAGCGACGCCTCTTCTGCCTCAAAATGTCCAGACGATGTTGACATGTTCTGTCTCTCTATGCTCGTTCCGATTTGATAATGACTTGTTTTCAATGCCAAGATCTTCCTTATAACGAATTCATACTGGATCGAAGATGAAACTATGATCAAATAGTGTATTTGTTTGGAACCTTGACATCCTTTGCATGCTTGCTGGTGATGTTCTGCATTTGTTGCCTGTAGTGTTCCTTTTTTCGGAGATGATGTCACCAGATCTCGGCTCGTGACGAGCTGCATTCCTCGCCGCTTCACCAGAGCAACACGCGCTCCCAAGCACAACGCATCACAAGATAGCGACACACTTCACATCGGCTGCGAAGTGTGAAGAATCTTCGCGACGCACGAGGCTCTGCGGCTTACTCGTTGGCGCACCTCAGCTGACGGTACGAAGCCAGTCCGTCGCATCGCGCACATTAGCGGTGTGGGATAGTCAAGCGGGTGGCGTAACAAACAAGGAAAGGATTGCAGATGGATCAACAAACACTTTTTAAACTACTTCGGCCCCGTACTGGCCTCTCTCCATGCGTAACTCAACCTACCCTGCAACCCACATCGTGACATGCTCGCGTCGGGTGTCCGCTATGCTACTTTCGCCTTACTGGCTTATTCGCCAGTCGTCCTAGGGTCCACGAGCAGCGAACAAGAGACGTTCAAAGATGTAACATGGGACGACGATAACTGGGTCTTATCGACGCACACGCTTGATCAGGGACATTACCAGTCGCGGTTGTCGCTGGCAAATGGTTATTTTGGGGTTAGCGTCGCGGCCGCAGGACCATTTTTCGAAGTCGACGATCAAGCCGGCGACAAAGGACTAAGTGGATGGCCCCTTTTCACGCGCCGTCAAGCATTTTCGACCATCGCGGGGTTCTACAATAATGAGCCAGAGCCGAGCGGGACGAATTATCCGTGGTTGGAGCAGTATGGGTGGGATAGTGTGATCGCGGGGATCCCGCATTGGACCGGATTGCATGTCGAAGCCAATGGGGAAATGTTGAATGCGTCGATAAATCCCGACCATCTGAAAGACTTCAAGACGAGTCTGGATGTAAAAGCAGGCATCGCGGAATGGCGATATACGTGGACACCAGGAGGATCGAGCGAGGGCACGATTGACGTGGACTATCAGCTCTTCGTACACAAGCTATATGTTAACCTCGCGGCTGTTCGACTGAGGCTCACGGCTACGCGCGACATGGATGTCACAGTGTATGATGTTCTAGAAGGCGAATGCGCGGTACGATCGGAATTTGTGGAAAAGAAGTATGAAGAAGAGACACCCACGATATGGTCGGCTGTGAGTCCGGGGAACGTATCGAACGTCACGGCATATGTCTACTCGACCTTGGCTACCGATGAGTGGGCGGACCTTCAAACGAGGAAGAAAGTAGAGGGTCGCTTTGGTGGCGGCAACTCGACGATTGCGCAATCTGTCCAAGTTCATCTCAAGGCATCTCAGTCGCACGAGGTCAAGAAGTTCGTAGGTGTGGCATCGAGTGATGCGTTTGCCGACCCTCAACAAGTTGCGCGAAATGCATCGACTTCTGCTGTCGACACTGGCTACTACAAGCTTCTCGAGTCGCACATCGAAGAATGGGCTTCGATATTGACGCCGGATTCGGTGGAAAGCTATCGTCTGCCAAATGGCTCTCTTCCAGCGGATCCCAGCATCCAGGAGCTGCACATTCTTTCGCATACAAATCCCTTCTTTTTGCTGTCACACATGGTGGGGCCAAACGCCATTGCCGCAGCCGGCAATAATACCCGACTAGATATTGAGAGCATGCCCGTCTGTGGCTTCGGATCTGATTGCTATGGAGGTCAGATCTTCTGGGATGCGGATGTGTGGATGGCACCCGGTGTGCAAGTTTCTCATCCTCAACATGTACAGCGCATCATCAAGTATCGAGTCGAACATTTTGCGCAGGCGCAAAGAAATGTTGACACGGCTTTCACCTCCAGTAAGAACCAGACCGACAGATTCACACCAGGTGGCGCGGTGTATCCTTGGACGAGCGCACGGTGGGGCAATTGCACGGCTACGGGAGCATGCTTCGACTACGAGTACCACCTCAATGGTGACATCAGTCTCGCCTTCAACAATCATCTCATCATCACGGGAGACGGCGACTACTTCAACAACACGTTACTGCCTATCTCCAACGCGGTAGCGTACTTTTTCGGCGAAGTTCTTAGCTACAATGAGTCCTCGGGTGCTTACGAGCTTTGGAACGCGACTGATCCTGACGAATATGCCAACCAAGTCAACAATGCAGGGTATACTACTGCACTTATCCAACGGCATCTGACTGAGACCAACGAGTTTAATGCGTGGTTCGGGCTGCCGCAAAATGCTAGCTGGGCAGACAAGGCAGCGAAGATGAGACTTCCAGTTAACGAAAACGCCGGGATCATCGTCGAGTACACCGGCATGAATGGTTCAGTTGAAGTCAAGCAAGCAGACGTGGTGCTGGTCGACGACCTGTTGCACTACCCAAACCCATACAGTCTGAGCAATCTTGACTACTACGCTGCGAAACAGTCTCTGGACGGGCCTGCGATGACGTACTCGAGCTTTGCCGTGGTTGCGAACGAAGTCTCGCCCTCTGGATGTTCAGCTTTGACGTACAATCTGTACTCGTCATCTCCATACGCAAGAGCACCTTGGTATCAGTACTCTGAACAACTCTTAGACGACCCAGCCGAGAATGGCGGAACACATCCTGCGTTTCCTTTCTTGACGGGTATGGGTGGGACAAACCGCGTCGCCATATTTGGGTACTTGGGCCTTGGTCTATATTATGAAAGCTTGGATATTGACCCGTCTCTCCCACCTCAGATCGAGTATCTCAACTACCGCACCTTCTACTGGATGGGCCACGGAATCAACGCTACATCCAATACCACACATACCACACTCACCCGATTGCCACGAGACACATTCACCCTACCATCGGCTAACGCTACTTACTTCGACCACCCCATCCCCGTCACAGTCGGCACCCGCAGCAACCGTAACAACGGCACCCTCGCCCTCACGTACGACACACCACTCGTGATCCCCAATCGTCCCGTGGGCCAGACCCTCACCGTAGCTGGCAACATGCTTCAATGTGGCGCTCTCCTTCCTCCCCCCCAGCGCAACCTACCAGGCCAGTTCCCACTCGCCGCTATCGACGGCGCCGCGAGCACGAAATGGCAACCTGAGTTCTCAAACATCACTTCATACCTCACCGTCGATCTCGGCGAGGAGAATTTCCATCGCATCGCAGCGGTAATGATGGACTGGGCATCTCAGCCTCCTACGCACTTCGAGATTTCCGTGTCGAATGTTTCGTTGCCGCCGTTCATCGCCTCTTCTTTGTCTGAACACAGTGATGTGAAGCGAATAGTCTCTGTCCAGGTACAGATTAGCGCGCCGTGGGATCCCGTCGGAGCATATGAGATTAGGACGTATGTCGGGAATCAGACCAATGTTACCTTGGACGAGCCGGTGTGGAGTGGAAGATATGTGCATTTGGGGATCAGGGGCAATCAAATCAGCAAAGGAGAGGAGAAGGGCGCGACGGTTGCGGAGTGGAATGTCGTCCGGGAGGGCTTCGGGGTTGTTGAGATGGAGAAGCATGAGCAGGAGAGGATGGAGTTGTAGGCCGACTTCAGATGGTTGCTGTTTCTTAAGGAGTGGAAAATAGACTCGGAGGAACCTATGTACGATACACGGGATGTTGTTGCTTATGATGGATTTTGGCAACGCTATTGGCTCTCAAATAGAACCTGAATTCGCGTTGTACTGTCACTAAAGATACGTATGAGCAGGTTCACAAGTCGAGAATGTGTGTCGTTTTATGTTGCCCATCCGCCCAGCCTCTGCCATTCAATTGTCTCGAGTTTGTCGACGACTTGCCTTGTCTTCGAAATATGCCTGTTTGCCAAGGGAAACAAACCAGCTGTGTACAGTGTATAAGCATGAAGCTTGTCCCAATGGACCCAGCAATGTTGCTTCAGCATTGTATATCCATTTTTTTCCCAATCACTGCCGCAGTACAACGTCCCTCGCCACCCAAGCCATTCATTCACGCATTCCCTCCCCCATATGTCTGCACAGTGATAGCCCCACCCCAAGGTTTACCTGAGAATGGACCAGGCTGGAGGTAGCAGGACCGTCGACGTAGTGCTGCTGCGCGGTGCTCTATATTACGATCTCACGCCTTTCCTCTCAGTCTATATCTTCCCCAACACTCACGGCTGGTCTCCACTCTCGCAGCATCCGATATCGTCACCACTACCACCACAACTTTGCGAGAACAAGTGCCAACCTCTCCACTTCCATAAGTTCTTGGACAAACGGACCAACTCCACCACGAAAGTTTGAGACAAGCGAAGCAAGACATGGCTTCACGAAACCTGAAGCACGCGGCCGAGTCGCCGAACACACCTCGTCCCAGCAATTTCCGACGTATGTCGGCCGGAGACTCCTCTGAAGAGTCGGCTTCGAATGTGGCAGCTGTGCAAGAGAAGGACATCGGAATGCATACACCACCAGCACAGTCGGGTGTACAGAAGGAGACGGAAGGAGAGGCGCAGATGCCGTCTGACGAGCAGCCGCCGGCGACACCAGAGCAAGAGGACGATCAAATGATGCTGCAGACTCCTGATGTCCCTCGCACAGCCGCTGTACGCATGTCCACCCCAGACACCGACATGCTCAGTACACCCGAGGAGCGGGGGTGGTCAGCAGCAGTGAACGACATGTTCAACACTCCCGTCCCCCAAGCAACTGCAGCCCAAGCGCCACAGAAGGGTCTCAGCACCTTGCGGCGAAAGACAGAAGAAATGTTCTTGGGCAGTAAGTACTCGTCAGACCCCTTCGACCCCGACGATGACGAGTATGACCAAGGTTCACCGTCGCTCCACTCGAATGAGCTCCAACAGAAGGCCAAGCGCCTCTTCACCGGCTACCGAGAGCCCAAGAATGTCCTCGGTTCAGACGCAGACATGGACTCGTCACCCATCCAGACTCTCAGGGGCCGCGCGATAAAGTCCATCAACTCGCCTCCAAACCGTCGGCCCAAAGCGCACGCCGACTACACGAGCAGCCCGGTGCGGATGGAGGTCGACGAGGGCTTTGAGGGGGAGTCCTCTATAAGGAAGAATTCTGCCGCTCTCTTTAGCGAGAAGAAAATCTCGTCGAACAATATCTGGGATGCTGACGACGAGGAGTTCGCGCTGAACCTGGGGGCCATGCGGCTGGATGAAGCTGGTCTAATCCGAAGCAGTGCCGGCCAATCGATGCGCGCGTCTCTGGGGCCATTGAAGCTCACTCCGTCCCAGGGTGAACAGAACGTCAGTGGCATCCAAGAAGGCGGACTAGTGAAGAACATCTTGGGCCCGGATGGCGCAACGAACAACAAGCGTCCAGACCAGCAAGATCTGGAGGACGCAGTTCACTCCTTCGTTGAGCACCGGGGGACCTTCAAGGGCATCCCAAATGTCAAGTCCCACCGCTACGAGGCCAAACAGGATGTTTCGAAGTCTTCGGCACCAATCCGCGGCGAGAACCTTTCTGAGCAGCAGCGGGAGGATTACCTCCACGATTTGGCGGACAAGAACTGCGGAAACCCGCGTGGCATCGATGCGCACGATGAGGTGATGAAGCAGTACTACGAGGCCAGCCATCGAGCGCTGCCAGTGTCTGCCCCATCGAACCTTCCTCACCTGATCGATTACAAGGCCTGGAAAGACGATGAGGATTCTCTGGTTCGATGCGCTCGTCCCCGCCTCGCCGACGCCGTGGCCACTGTCTTGTATCAGACCAGCCCAAAGTGCCTGGCCGACTTCCTCAACCCGGAGGTCAATGTCTTCGAGTGGTGCCGCGAAGGCAACTGCATAATGATCCGCCGCGAGGGTAATGAGGTCATCGTGGGCACCTTCTCCAACTTCGGCACCACCTATCTGTGGCCGTTGTTCGTGCGCTCGCGCATCGACGAAGCTGGAGCGTGGGGAGAGATCTACGCAGGTGCCGCCATGATCAAGACTGCTGTGACGGCCGAAGGCGTGCAGTTTGATCAGGCTGTTGAAGAAGGAGAGCGCATCGACGACGTCGACCCAGAGAACGAAAAGTACGCGCTACACATGGGGCGTGTGCTGGGAAAGTTCCTGTTGGAGTGGACTGTCTGGGACTTCCGGCAGTGGCGGCGCTGGGGCGTGTTCTGGGAGGCGGATGGGGTGGTTGTCGATGCGAAGGAGCATGGCAACGAGGCGCTGAAGATGCTGCGGGATCTGGAGTAGGCTTCCGTTTCGATTTTTCTTTTCGTGGAGATCGCTATTGGGAGACATATTGTGCATATGAGACTTTTGGATGATTATATCTCATCGATACTGCATACCTGGGTATGGATGCGTATCTTATCGACAACATATACACCGCATATTGTATGTTGGAGAATAGCACGAGGTTCTGGCATATAGTCAGTACTCTAATATTATGTAGAAAAACATTGAGCGCACAGAAATTACATACTTCATTTCGAAATCATTTGCTAAAAATGATGCTGTTGCAGTTTCCTCTCCTCGTAGATACCTTGCCTTCACCTGAGTGAGATTCCCTGCGTTCTGACCAACTATATGGCTTAGTGCACTCTCTCACCTGTAGCTACACTTGCCACGTATATTAGGCTCTATCCATCGTCCGTAGGACTTGTTTCTGCTCATCCACACTCAAAAACAACCTAAATAAGTATTGGGAAGTTATGGACATCGATAAATGACCATGACTGAAGGATACGAAGACCACCACCTCTTGCCGGCAGACGCTCCTCACGGCCAGACGCATATCCTCGTGAGAGATGGCTATCCCGCCAAGGGTCGCACACTCGGTGACTACATCGCGACTTTCTTGATGAATCTCGACAAGTACCCCGACGCTCTCAAAGACTTCTTCGACCCGGACATCAAGTTCTTCCACGTCGTCCGAAAGTTTAAGAAGGGCGAGAGTAGTGCCGAAATGGAGTTCATGATCTCGCGCAAGAAGGACAGGGTCATTGTGAGTTCCGTTCACCCAAGTCGGTATATGGTCGGGTCATATGACTAGGCCGGATTCTTCTCCGTCGACGAGGAGGACAAGAAGATCACGTGGGAATGTGTGACCAAGACTAAGCTCTCAGAGGTCGGTCCTGATGCCAAGTGGAAGACAACATGGGGCGCACATGTGGCGTACTCTTTCATGCCAACCGAGTCCATCTGGAAAGGGACTTTCTTCGGTGCAAATCAGCCGGGCTTCGAGGAAATAAACCCTCGCAAGGCCAAAGAGGCGAAAGAGGTGGCTGATATGTTCGGCAAAGCGCTCTATGCGCGTTGCGCCTGGGAGGGAGACGAGACGTCCGAATTCATCTTGATGAAGGAGTAGCGACTTCAGCGTGTGGCGCCGACTCCGATGGCGAATAGCTATCTGGAAAAATCTGAAAGTCGATTGGTGCGATGATCCGAGTCTGATAACTTGCGGGAAAGCCAGAAAAAGCGACCGAGAATCTGCACAGCCGCGTAAAAGCGGGTGGTCAGGAGTCTCCACACACATTAAAATATTAAAAGTGTTTTGCATGCATGCTCTTCCCATCATGTCTGCATGACCACAAAGCTCGTGCAGTACCCAGCGCCGATGAACTTGACTTGTCCTGGCAGGTCGATCTCGTTCCAGAAACCGCTGACCATGTCGTTCTTGACCTTCTCTTGCAGTTGCATCAAATCCCCACAGTTTCCATGTTTACCCCAGCCCCAAGAAATCAGCTGGCCTTCCTTGGTCAAAGCAAGTACGTGTTCCGACCCGATGGCCATCTTATCCATCAACGGTAGGCCTGGCGGTGTGAGCTGCCACATGGTGTTCCTTCCCCACGCATATAGCTTGCCGCTGTTCAAAAGGACGAAAATACCGTGCCAAGTTGCACCAACGTCTTTCCAGCCAGTGACATTAGGTGGCATACCAGAGATGATGTTGAACTTATCTTTCCCGAGAATCATGTGCTGACCGGTAGATGAATCACCAAGGAGATACGTGAAGTCTTTACCGCAAACAACTCGTTGAGGCTTGAAAGGTATGTTTTCGATCCTCGTAGGTCGCGAAACCCTACCAGTGAGCTGTTCGCCGAGTTGTCCTAGCCGAGCTTTACCCCAACCATATACAGATCCATCTTCGAGTATGGCAATATAATGCCATACCCCCGCCGCGAAGTCGATGACTGGGCCTGATAGAGTAATTGGATACTTGGCGTGGTCATCTTCGAGCCCTAGTTCACCCCATTGGCCAGAGCCTCGAATGTAAATTTCGCTCTGCTTGGACTCTGCACCAATCTTGATGCATGCAGAAGACTCGCAAGTTGCAGCAGTAAAGAAGATACCACTGTCGAGCTTGGTACAGGTCTCGAATTGCGACAGCTGTTCTGAGCCATATGCTAGTTGTGACTTGCGGTTGTCACCGGCACCATATACTTCTTGTCGCCCAGTCAGGAACAGGGTATGATTGTCGCCTCCACTGATATTCTCCAGAGCCTCTAATGGAGGGGGATGAGGCACCAGAGTTGGGGTGTTGACAACCTCTGCCGCTGGTATGCCGAGCTGGCCTTCGCCATTGCTACCAAAGACGTAGAGCTGGTGAGGCATGCCAGCACGCGAAGACCTTGTTCTCAGATACAATAATGTAAAGCAGCTACAATGTCATCTTTATGTGAACGACGAGAATCTCTCACAGGATTTCAATGGTCATGTTGGTGATCTCACAGACGTCGAAGTTGAGCCTCGAGACGCCACCAACGCCATGTCCAAACAGCACTAGCGCGAGATTAGTCGATGGCCCGTGCTCCACGCACACAATTTCGCTCTCCACTACCGAGACGCAACTTCGCCTGAGACGACGAGACATCCGCAAATCCACGCCCACCTCCCTCACGCATCTAACCCACAGTCGCCCAACATGGCCTCCCAGAGCGTGCAATGCTTCGGCAAGAAGAAAACCGCGACCGGTACGACTGCCCCGAAAACCATACGTCTGCGATGAGAGAAGCAAGCTAACATATCACGCACAGCTGTCGCCCACTGCAAGGTACACCACCACTGCCACAATCGAAAGCGCACGCGAACGATATACTCACAATGCTATTTAGGCCGGTAAGGGTCTGATCAAGGTCAACGGAAAGCCTCTTTCCCTGGTCCAGCCCGAGATCTTGCGATTCAAGGTCTACGAGCCCGTCCTGATCCTCGGCGTTGACAAGTTCGGTACGCACGCACCACGCCGCAAAAAGGGAGGACGCTGAGAGAACACGGCATACTGACATCCTTCGCAGCTGATGTCGACATCCGCGTCCGCGTCTCCGGTGGTGGACACACTTCCCAGATCTACGCCATCCGCCAAGCCATTGCCAAATCCATCATTGCCTACTACCAAAAGTACGTCGACGAGCACTCGAAGAACCAGCTCAAGCAGGCCCTCGTCCAGTACGACCGCACACTCCTCGTTGCCGACAACAGGCGGTGCGAGCCCAAGAAGTTCGGCGGTCCCGGTGCGCGCGCGAGGTACCAGAAGTCGTACCGTTAAGCGGGACTCGAACGAGGGGTGGAGAAGAAAAGGGTGTATGTGGAGCATGGAGCGGTGTTCTATCCTGGGCTTTTTCATGGGTCTCTACTACAGCTACTCCTGCTTCTTCGGGGTTACGTGATATGGTGATGCTCTGCGGGTTATTGCGAGCAGCCTAACGGATCGGATCTCGGAGCTTGTGACGATAAAAACGAATATATTGGTTGCAAGAGACACAGATGGGGTTGCGCCTATGACATTGTGATGCGTTGTGTATGTCATCAGTAGGCTAATATGTCGAACTGGACAGTTAGTGAACATGCCAGCACATATTTCACCTACACAAGGCTTCATGATCAGCACGATACAGTCATCACAGACGTCATTGTTGTATCGAATGGCAACGTTGAAGTAGCGATAACTACCCCTACGACATGATCTAAATTGCCCGCCAGCTCCATCGCTCGCTCCTATGCATTACCAAAGTAAAGTCAAGTCGCTCGAAAACCACATCTCATCATCACTCCCTCGTCTCCTACAAGTCTCTAATCTTCGACTTCTAACCATCGCTCCCACTGCTCCTGAACGCCGCACACAGCGCCGCATACTGATGGGTGAGATCAAGCACATGCTGAGGTAAGCTCGTGCCCTGAATGATGCTACGAATCTTGACTGCGCCTTCTTCCTCGATGAGTTTGCGGATGGTGTAGAGGAGGGATGGAGAGAACTATCATGCTTGTCAGTAACCATCACTCAATATGTATAGTAATGGATTCATGACTTACCTCAGAATACCACCGGTACTGCCACGTTACCAGCCGAATCAGCGCAGCACACGTATCCCTCGTCTTTCCCCTGTCCTCGCCCACGAACCCATACTTGAGCACGCCGCGCATCGCCTTGGGACTGAACCGGATCTGCAAGCATCCCTCGTAAGCCTCCAGCGCCTCGTCCTCGTGATGCAGACGCTCAGCAAGTTCGCCTAGAATTTCCCACTCCTCTGCGCTCTTCTTGTACAGCAGCTGTTGTTGACGATACTGTGCCATCTCAGTACGCCAGATGGTGTACACGCGCAGATCCTCGTACAGAACCATGAAGAGGTTATCCAGCCAGCGCTCACAGAGACGCTTGTTTTGAAAGTGCGTGTAGTTTGGTTGCGAAAGGTCGTTAGGGTTGGAAGAGGGAAGCGGGTGCGGGTCTTCAGAGCCAGCTTTTACGACCTCAGCGGCGACGGTGTGCGTGGGCTTTTCTATCGAGTCTTCGGCGGCAGCGGTTGCGGTGCTCGAGGACTCGCCGTTGGTGGGGGGCTCTTCGGTGGAGGAGCGTTCTTCGACTTCACCATGGGTGTCGCCGTTGACTTGGGTCGCGCTGATGCCTGGTGAGGGAGAACGCAGAGCGGTAGTACTAGCGCTACGAGAATGTGATATTTGGCCGCCTGTCTTCTCGTGGCGGTACTCCTCTTCCATGACAAAGACCTGCGACCGTATCTTGAGCAGCTGATCCCAGCCAATCTTCTTGGTGATTTCTGTGAGCAGTACGTAAGCCTTCAAGAATGTGCCCTTGAAGCCAGCAGCGTGTAGCTTTCTTAACGTTGGGTGTACAAGCTCCATGTCGTCTAGATTGCTGTCCTCAATCTCATCGCACAGCGCCTCCGGCATGATGGGTAGGAAGACCTTTTGTGGCTCCGGCATCCGTGGCGCATCCTTGTCCTGGTATGTGAACATGGGACATGAGTTGAGAGTTAGGAGGGCGAGGTCCCACTGCTCCAAGCTCACATAGATCTCCGCCAAACGTGCCCAAGTACCGAACTCGCTGGGTGCAGATACCACGCTTCTCTTTGCGATTTCCAATGCGAGATCGCCGCGGCCTTTTCGGTTGCAGAAATCGGCTTGGCAGTCGAGCAGCGAGTAGTCCATGGGAAGCTCTTGAATAGCCTCATGTAGTAGCTGGACTGCCTTGACCTCTTCATCGGCCTCGATGTATACGCGTGCGAGCAGGGACGATATTTCTGGGTCGCGTGTCCTCAACTTCTCGAACAGATTGATACCGGATGTGTATCTGCCAGTGGTTCGGATGTAGCTGAGCAGGCCTGTTGTTAGGTGGTTGGAGACGAGGTTTGGTACTTGAATTTCGGGGTCAGATCCTAGCTGCCAGCCTGCGACATGTCAGTGTCATTCGATTGAAGCTCTTCGTCCTACGTACCGCTGAAGAACAAGCGCTCGGCGGCGTCGAGGAATTTGTGCTCGCTCTCGGTGCTGGTAATTGGGTTGAACCTTCGTACACCAACAATCTTCTTGATGGTGTCGCCAGAGCCATCGTCGGCGTACGAGTAGGCACGCAGAACACTGCAAAGATATGTCTCAAGCCACAGCTCATCAGTGGCGACCCTCTTGTCTCCCCGCTCGTCTATGCAGTAGCTCTCGACAGTGCCAGGGATGTAAACTTGTACGCGCATGTCCAGTCGCGAGAAGGCATTGTAGCAGCTAATTTGTCAGTGCCTCTAACAAATAATCTGGCTCGTATCTCATACCAATAGAGTCCCGAGACGACTTTATGTTGCTTGTCGTGGGGCGAGTATGTGAGGGTGTTGATGTAGGCTGCCAGACTGGCCGATGACGAAGCGTCTATGCCAGAGACATGATGGTAGACACCAAGCTGCTTTGTCGGCGACTTTATGGGCTGCTTGACCAGGTGCACGAGGTCTGGTGGGCCAAGTTCGCGGAGCGTCTGGAGGGTCTCTGAACGGGCCTCGATTGCGGATTGCAGCTCATCCTCGTAGATTCTGCGGGGCAATTAGCACGGAAGCATACTGCTGACTTGAAGCAATGCAATGCGCAGCAAGACCAAAGACGTGATTGTTATATGGGCGAGTGGAAACATGATATATGTTTGAGACATGTATACGGTAGAGCTATGGAAGATGGACAAAGCGTACTCTGGGACAGCTGGCGAGGTGACCATGGCTCAATTGGTGCCGCGCGGGGCACGCTGTGAATGCGGGAAGAGAGTCGTGGTATTATGGCGGGGGTGTGAATGCAGACAGAGGGGCCGTGATGCGCGCGCGGAGGTGTCGTCTTCGCAGTTGGAGTGTCAAGGGTTCGACATGGGACAGGCTGGAACTATTGAAGCACGCACCAGAATGCCGCGACGCGCCCGAGCTCCGAACATTCACCTTTCGCGCGACGCGCCCACGTCACAGCACACAACGTCACCAGCGAATACATTGTAACTGCGACCAGCCGGCGCACGGCTGTCTGAATCACTGCTCTGGTATTACAAAACATGCACGCGACCTGTTGTTCCCCTACAGGCTCTTGCTAACACCGCATTGTACCACCAACTGCCACACTCAACCATGGTGCGTACCAACCCAACCTCTGCGCGACTCCCAGAGCCCGCACCTGCCCCCGCAGACATGTTCCAATTTCGTAGCCAACCGGTAGTGGCGCGAGCTAACACAGCAAAGTCGAAGGTGTCATCATGGCGGCCCTTGAACGTCGAATACGAGCAAGAGGCCGAGGTCGAGGTCGACGACACGCAAGAGATCCAGATCGAGGAAGCTCTCAAGCTATACCAAACCGCCCTCAAGTCCCACTCCGAGGGCCCCCACGCATTCGAGAAGACGGCTGCAGCGTACCGCGAGCTGTTTGCATCCGAAATATTCCAGTATAGCGAGTCGCTGTCCGAGTTCAAGCGACACGAGCAGTTTGGCGAAAGCTTGGTCTTCGACTCCATTCTCGAAGACGACTTCGAGGCAGGCCCGATCCAGACGACAGGCGCCGCCGACTCCGCACCGAACACGCTGCCCCAAATACTGCACCTCTCGTACAAGAACCATGGCCAGTTTCTGCTGGAGTCTATGGAATACTGGGTCAGCCAGCATGGCCACCTGCCGCAGCTGGAGGGCTGGAACAACATCCGCGGCGCACTGAACTACTTCGCCGAAGCACTGGACAAGGAAGACACCGATCTCGATCTGTGGCTACGTGCTGCTTCAGTGTCTGCTATGCTGGGCAGCAGGCGCCTGACTCGTTACTGCTTAGAGGCTGTGTTGGATGGCAACGATGAGCAGTGGGAGAGTCTCCTGCGGATACCAGGGCTCGAGGAGGGCTTTGCGGGACACCAATTGCGGGAGCTCATCGAGCGGCTTGAAGATAACGTCTCGCTGATGCAGGCACCCCTGTCCTCCATGAAACGAAAGAAGCTGTCAACTCTCGTGAAGAAGCGACTAAACCCGTATCCTTTTGCACCACTTCCGGCCGACGTCGCTCTCGCCGATGCACGACCTACATTGAATCGGCCACCCGAGCGCATCATTTTGGCTCCAGCCAAGTGGGACTGGGCCAGTGTGGGCGAGGCTATACTGCAGCATTTCATCGCTGAGTCTCAGGGCATCAATGCGGCGCCTGGGTCTAGCATCAACTTCAACATACCGCCAGACAGCGCCACACCGGAGCGCATCGAACCAGAGCCAGTATCTGCAGACATAACACCAGATCCGCCTGCAGAGCTTGCTGCAGCGACAGACGACGACGAACCCACCATTGTGGTGAAAGCGCCTGCTACGACTGCAGACCAAGATACCGAGAACGGCAATACAAAAGAACAAGACGGCGCGACCGAAGAGAAAGAGGAGGTAGCTGCCGCAGCACAGGTAATTGCGCCGGTCCCGTCTCGCAAGCGATCGACTGATTCTGCCGGCCTTCCCGAAACCGCTGATGGCGCTCGTTCCCGAAGCAAACGTATCCGAGCTCGCGACACTATCACCGAACCAAGTGCTGGAGGTGATGGCGCCGCACAAGAAGGAAACAAGCAGCTGAACGAGCAGCTTGAGCCATACACTCATGCTGACCAATGTCTCTACGAGATTGTTAAGGACATCTACGCCCGACTAGGGATTGAAGGCATTCAGGAGCCGCATCGGTTACGAGCTCTGCTCTCCAATCTCCCTCCACCATCATCCGCGAATGCTTACGATAAGGCGGCTTCCGACATGTACATGGCGCTTCAAAGCGGCAATGGGAAAGTGGCGCAAGTTCTACTCAGTAGCGAGTCTTTCGACCTGGTAGGCGTGACCCGCGATGCCGGCTTGAATGCCTTTCTCGGCTACGCAAAATCAGGCACTGGCAATGCCTGTCTTAAATCGATCCTAGCAAATCAGAAGCTGGGTTCATTTGCTCGCAAGATCAATGAAGGCTGGCTTTCAACAAAAGAAGTTGCCTTTGAGTGGGTTGAGTTCTTGCTCTCACTAGGCCGGTTTCCCTCGCAAGATGACCAGTCAAGTCCTCAGTCCAGCTACATGCAATTCAAATGGGCTGATGACCTGAAGCGAAACATGGTTCAGATCATTGTCAATCTGGACGAATACATCCACGAGTGCATGCTTGAGCGGGTTGCCAAACTCAACAATCGACTACTTGAGGCTCGACTGGAAACCAACCCATATATGTTCACCGACTTCGACAATTCACAGGTCGAAATTATCGAGACCTTGTTCGAGCTGCATCTGGACATATATTCCCTCATCAAGCATCCCCACAGCCAGGTGGACATCAACACCCAGACTCTGCAGAGCGACCGCCTGGAACGCTGGTCAACACTTGCGCGGGAGGTCATACAATTGCGCTCACAATGTAATCCCGACCTGGGCATGGACACCGTGAATGTTCGGCACATTTGGGCTTTTGTGTTCCATATGAGCGTCAAGGATGAAATATCTCCTGAGCATGTTGTCTGTGCCATTGGCGAACTCAAGGCGATTTTGGAGGAGCAGGGCGACCAAGTCATTCAAGTTCAAAACAACGCCATCATGCCTGAAATGTGCGTCGCCGCTATCGATCGCGAGCTAGTGCGCATCAGCATGAAGGACTTCTTCCTGAAAGTCTTCGATCACGACGAGAAGGATCCCGTGACCGTGATCGAGAGCTTGGAGCCTATACTTGAGGACAACCAGGAGTCGACATTGCCCCAGGAACTTTCAGCAGACAGTCCCGACAACATCGAGGGTGACGCAGCGAGCTCTTCCACCTTGGGCAATACGACGAGCGACAAGATGGAAGTTGGGATTAGCCAACCTTCACCGATCATCGAGATGCGAAAATTTCTAGATGCAGCCAACGTCAACGTCCGCGTGTCTCTTTGGCATCGTCTGAGGGAAGCATACCAGGCCATCGAATATGCTCCAAAAGTCCTCACATGCTATTTGCGCATCATGGAGACTTTCGTTGCAGACTTCGAATCGACAAACTTCCAAGAGCTATCCACGATTGACCGTCAAGTCAAGCTTTTAACACGATTTCGTGTCATTGACGATCTGGTCAACAAGACACTTCAAATCATCAAAGACGACAAGTCGGCCTTTGACTGCATGTCGTATGAGCACGTTCAATCGTCAATGGCGGCTGTCTTACGACTAACGCATATACTCTCAGCCGCCGATATGTTTCGAGACATGATCCGCATCAGCCAAACCCCAATCCCTCGAGTGGAAGCGCTTCCAAACCAGGCGTTCATGAATATGTCAACCAAGTTGGACGACATGCACATTCGTCTCTGGATGTTGCAATACCATCTCCTGAAAGAAGGCCTGTCACAGAACGCCGAGAATTTTCCAACGCCTTCGGAAGATCTGTTCGAATTCCTCAGGCACATCCATCATGCCACTGGAGTGCGCCGCTTCTGTCATATGTCTAGCCGACAATTCCTTCGCCTCGCAAAGGACGAGATTCTCCGTCTCGACGATGTTGTCGATGCTCAGAGCCGAGACACAGAGCTATGTCAAGTGCTTCACGATCTTTACGGCCTCAAACTTTTCATCGAGCCGCTCGAGTGCCAAGACTTTCTCTCCACGCCGGATGTCTTGGAGAAGAGGACTGCTTTTACCATCCTGCCTTTCGTTATGTCGCAAGCTGGCAAAGTAGACCTCAAAGACCTACAGAAGACTGAGCTCAGAGCCACTATCGACAAGGTTCATGCTGCTCTGGGTAGGCCGAAGCAGCACAAAGACCTCTCATTCAATCACAAGCTCGTCACGACCTGGCTGAAATCACCAATACATCCAGCGTCGCTCCTCAGTTGCCTCAAAGGAGTGGGCACGCTCTCCACCAAGAATGTCTCTGCCGAGGAGGCTGTCGCGGCTTCGATGGGTTGGTACTATCTCATGGGCAACATCAGTCTCAACAAATTCCGCTCGCAGAAGCGCATGGTTCAGGGACCAACAGAGGATCTCAGCTATGCCCAAGCTTTTTTCCTGCAGGATCTCGAATACTCAGTCGAGCGCTGGGAAACATGGTACCGCCTTGCACAGGTCAACGACCTGCAACTTGAGGAGGCTGCGACCTGGACTGCAGACAAGCTTAATAGCAACAGCGTCGAGCTGATCAACTACCAGCGCAGCGCCATCAATTGCTACACTATGGCAGTCGCGTGTGCCGTTCGCGAATCCGATGTACAAGCCATCGGCAAGGTAGCGCAAATGTACGCTGAGTTTGGCGACAGGATGTACGCATCGTCTCGTGAGCCATTCAGCATGGAGGCGTTTCAATTCCGCGAATCCGAAAAGAAGTTCTACAATCCGCCACACCAAGCATCAGTCGTCAAGGATGCACTATTCAAGCCGTTGTACATGTACACAGCTTGGAAGTTCGCTAATGCCCTGTTCAAGCGAGCAATACAGGGGCATCCCAACAAATGGTGGAATCACTACATGCACGGCAAATGTAGCTGGAAAATGTGGTCTGCCAGCAAGCGCGAAGCGATTCAAAGTGCGTCTTTGGGTATACAAGCGCCACCCACTGCCAGCCATCCGACATGGGAGGACGTAACCGACGCGATCATCACAGCTGTCGAAACCCTACCTGATAAGAAAGGCCGTAGCGGCGAACCTGTTCTTGAACCGCACTACAAACTCGTCTCAATTGTTCACAAGCTGTTCCAGTTCAAGTCCATCGACAAGGATCAGGGCGTCGAAGTGTTGTCCCACACGCCATACTCCAAAAATGTCGCTCCACCAGAGAACCACGATGACTGGGAACGATACATCTTGGCCGTCCTCAAAGCTCTACGATCGGCTGATAAGTCCAGCTGGCATCATCGCATAACGGCTCGAGCAGCACACATCATTTATGATGATGGCAAAGATGTGATGATGGCTCAGGGTGCAAAGCACGAGTTGACACAGCAAATGTTTACCAAGACCATGGCCGTACAAGTCTGGAAGCCGGAGCATGAACGTCCAGGACGACATTTTGTGTACACGACGCGCTATACCAAATTCTTTGTTGATCTTTTGGACCTCACTGGAGACAAGGCCAGCTTCGAAGCCTTAGCCAAGCGTGTGCGGAGAAAGACTGCCGACTTCTTCGAGCACGCCAAATTGTGGCAAGAGTTGTGTATGCGATACCTAAAAATGCTGCGGAAGTTAGGCCGGGTTTCGGAGGGCCAAGAAGACGCTGCCTTTAAATCTCTCAACTCGGAAGAGTTTAACACTCTTGCAGCGCGACTAGAGGCCTGGTGCCAGAACCCGCTCACACAGCATCCTGTCCTTGATGTCCTTCGTGACGCCATTGAGCTGAAACGCCTCAATAACGGGCTCATGAAACCATTGCAAATCGACGACCTCGTGGGCGATACTTACGCTTTGATGTACACATCCATCGGGCCTACGCTGCCACCTTTGCCGTCCGAGCAGCCACCGCAAACGCAGCAGCCTACACCTGCACCTCTCGCTCAGCCTATCATGCCACTGCCACAGCCACAGCCTAGCAATCCGTTCTCAATCTCATCCCTGGTGCAGGTACAGTTGGATGGTGCGGCAGACCCTGCGAACAGGACACCGTTTGCAATGTATCATCCCAACCAGATTCTACCTCAGCAATATCCAGCACCGCAGCCTGAGCCGCCGGTCAAAGCACGAGCCAAAACCGTTGGCCGCCGAGAGATTGGACGTAGGGCTGAAGCGTGTGTACAGAAGCCTGTGACCACCGCTCCCACACCTACCGCTATGCCAATCCGCTCACCACCTGCCCTGAATGCGACCATCCACGCATTCGCTGCGCGCACTTCGTCGCCAGAGAAACAAGCTCAGCCGTCGACAGCTACTGGCGAGAAGCCACTACCATCCCTCGATACCAGCGGCACCGGGACTGCAGCTGCTAGTGTCAACAACGACGAACAGGAGCCGGAACCAAGTGCTCCTGCCTCTGGCGTCGATGATGACGATGCCGATGATGAAAGCGAGCTTAGCGAGCTCGATGAGGAGGAGGTACAGGAGATGGAGCAGGAGGTCATGCCGATCACGCGGAAGTCAATGTTCCCGAACCTCATGCCTGAGCGGAAGAGCGTGGAGAGTCAAAACGCAGAGGCCGGCAAGCCTTCTACCATCACTCAGGCCCAACCATCCGCAGAGCAGGCCCCAAAAGCTGAGGAAGGGGCAGAAGGTGGGGACAAGATGGATGTTGATAACGGCGCGAAGTAGTACGAATGGCCGCGTTTGCGGTCTGGCCGCAAGCTGAAGTGACGGAACGGGACATTGTTGCGCTGGTCGAAGGTCCTTTGTCCTGTTTTGGGAATCTTTGTACTACCATGGGTAACAGAACTGCACTTGTAACATATTATGGCGCAGACATGGGCATTGCTTAGGCGTATGGAAGGATAGAAGATTGTATTCTTGTTTTAGATACCCTGTATGCTTGGGGTGTATGAATGGACATTTGTCATTGTGAAGTTCTGGCAATCTCGTGATATCGTGGTGGTCAACGTGAGGTCAAAGACAAAGAACTTGAAAGGAACTCAGCAATTTCGTATATTTCTATACTCTGACATTGCACATCACTCACGTCACTGCATGCTGACAACAATTCTTACTTCAAAAGAAATCGACGCAATGGTTATGATGCCCGCCTGCCTTGACTCCATGGCTCTTTCCAAGGCACCTGCTCCATGAGTGCACGACAACATATCGCACGACTTCCTCTGAGAACCCCATCATTTCGACTGTACCCGATATCGGTGCGCCTGGAATTGTTTATTTGGATTTGTTGTTCGTCACTGTCAACAGGTTACGTCTTACTCAACTCCGAGTCACCCCTAATGGCATCGAGCCCCTTCTCTCCAAGTCACGGTCACGCTACAACGACGATGTGTGTTGCATCTCTCCAAATCTATCTTTTGAAAGCTAGCACGTCTCGCTGCACATGAGCATGACTCTCTAGCTTTGCTATATGGACATGTCACCACCCTACGCATGAGCAATTTCTCCAGGAACCCTTGACCCAATACCTCCCCATCAGCAGTCACGCAGCATCAACAACCCCTCGTCACCCGCACTTCCCAAGTCCTCATGATACTGCGCAATCCGCTTCCCTTGAAGTTTTCGCCACGCAAGCCGCTTTCTCTTTCACTCAGCCCGCTGTCGCAACCAAACACTGAGGCGCAAACCCTTATTCACGCCGAGAATTTGGCCAGGCAAATCTTCGGCACGGGGCTGGAGAGCGTTTGCTTGTGGTCTGAGCTTGCGCCCTGGGGCAGATATATACCTTGGTGGTGAGGGACTTGGAGTTGTATTTTCCACATCTGCGAAGAGTTGGGCGGTCAACTCAAGCATTCAACCACCAAGTCTCTCTATATACCATTCTCTTCTTTCTTCTATAATCCTCTGGTAAGCCACATTCATTTGCAAATATTGTGAACGATGCAGATACTTACATTTTCAGAAGTTTCTCTTCACTACCCGGCGTCAAGATGTCGTCACCGCGAGAGGTTCGAACCTTCTCAACCGCCAACCCCAACCAGGCTGGCGCGACCATCCAGAACCCTCTCCTTTCAATCGGCGTCCAGATTAAACCGACTGCGGAGCAGTTCTACGTGCTCGACCGCGCGCAAGGTTTCATCCAAGTGATCGCGAGGGAGGCCCAGGACTACCGCGAGATGGGGTTCCCTATCCTTGACGGCTACGGCAATCGTGTCACCGATTTCGACGCCGCCCATCAAGCTGCAGTCGCTCAATACACTGAGCCTGATCAGGCGGCCTCCTTTTACAGCCAGTATGATCACATCTGGGAGCTGTTCGAGATGGAGCAAGCCATGGCAGAGGCTGGTGCTGATGAGTCTGTGCACTACAGTAAGCTTTCAAGGTCCAAACTCAAATCGAACGATGCTAACACAAGAGAAAGACTTCACCACCGGCCGCTGGTACAAGAAGAAGAAGGATGCGGTCAAGCCCCCTAAGAACACCCCCAGCAAGTCTGGTAAGGCTGACACTTTTTTATTTCAAGCAATTTCTAGCATTCACCCTAGATAAGCGCGATCCTCCGGGTAGCCCTGGTGCTTCTGGCGCTGGTGCCGCTTCGAGCACTCCTGTCGATGCGGCTTAGTATCATAACCTGGCCTCTTCTCAAGCACAACCTTTCACAGTTGCTCGAGATATCTGCACCCTCACGTCTAGTCCTTAGGCTCTCTGAGACCCGGATTCGATGACTACTTTACAAACATATCCTCCCGCGTTCCACCTTTTCTGGAAGCAGGATTGCATGACTGGCGTTTTGGAATTTTCAATCTTCTTGCGAGATACCCATTGAGATACCCGGATCCGCTTGCACTCCTCTGTGCAACAGGATAAAATTTAACCTCATACGTCACGTTAAGGAACTTCCACTTTGCTCTCTACAGTAGCTGGATAACCACCATGACCATGTGAACAACGTACCCGCTATATACTCTCCACTCCCAAGGGAACATTATGTTCCGCCTGTACAGCATTGGATCTCGCCAATATTGGATCATCAAGCTCCGATGAATACAGGACATCGGAAACCGCAACCCGCATTCACGATGGTCCTCGCCTGCCAGACGTCCACGGTCATGTTTCATCCCCATGATGCCGCAGCACTGGTACTGTCGGCATGCAAGACGTACTTCGCCCACGTCTCTGCCACTGTCATTACCTCATCCTGAAAGGCCGCTCATCGTGGACTCCTTCGGCAACCGTATCAACAACTTCGACAGCGAGCTGCGACGAGAAGTTGGGCGCTCAACTCAAGGTCAACATAGTTTGGGCTCTTTTCTTTGGATATACGACCCAGCTTTACACCTCTACTTCAAGAGTAATTACTTCAAGACGTCTTCACCCCCCTCTAACGATCAAGTCAATTTGTCGTCGGCCGATCTTAGTACTGGCCCGCCTTCTTCAAGCACACCTGTTCTGTGTTGACTTAGAATGATTTGTGAACACAATTCATCATAGATCTAAAGTATGCCCCTAACTCATTCTCGCCGTGACCGGCTCACCTCGCGGGGCCAATCTCTCACTGTGAGCAAATGGGGCACTTGTCGCAGCAGAGCCAAACTCTGGGTGAATATAGGAACAGGAGCAAACGAGGTCGCGCGCAGTCTTATATAAGACTTTTCCCCGCGCTATCAGTAAGACTTCTTCACATTACAGCAGAAGAACAGGCTCAAGCGACAATCGAGTCACCCAGAGTCCACAGTTCAACACTTTCGACAGAGAGATCCCTCAGAAAACGGCGGAAACAACCTCGGTATTAACGATGACGACTCAATATTTTGATACCGCACTTACATTTGTATATAGTCAAACTCGACAAGCAAGATGTCTTCATCAACTGGAACCACTTCCACGACGACTCCTCCCTCCGGGAACGGCACCTCCATCGAGTCTCCTGCCTGGTCTTTGGGCATCATCAACGACCCATCGGCACACCCCCAGTACATCGTCGATGACAACGTATCGTCACCCCGCTTCGTCCGCGTCACCCTCTCGGAGGCTCGCGCCCATCAAGATCTCGGCAAGAAGGTGTACTATGCCACAACCCACCTGCTTGTCCCCAAGGGCACGCTGCCGCCTGCACCTACTGGCACCTCTGGCCAGGCGTTTGAGAGCCGGAGCCAGAACCAGGAAATTGCGGGCGCCGAGAACGTCGTGTCGACCAGCGGCGGCGACCTTGCCCAGGCCTACAACGCCTCTCAGATCCACCATGGGGATGCCTTGGCCGATAGCGACCGCGAGAACACCGGCGACTCCTCCGAGGAGGGCGATGGTGAGTCGTCTTTGTTATGTGGTGGTGATTATTGCTAATGAGCGTGTAGAGTCGACTTCGTCGTCCGGTGCGGCTTCATCAAACTAGACTGGTTTGATTTCCCTTCATAACTTTATTTGTGGGCTCTGTCCTTTGCTGTGTCTTCCTTGATGAGGTATCAGAACGGGGTGACTTCACTTTTTCAAGGCGTTACGGGACAATATATAGACTAGATGATGTTCTGGTCTGGAATGATACCCTACAGAATAGAGCTTGGAGTTTGGGCTTTGATCTAGACTAGAAGTTAACCATGCTAATACATGATATACGGCATATTACTCTTCAAATGATTTGTGAATGTCTCTGTCCTGGTCCCCAGATGCATATCAGCTTACTCGAACGGCATCCTCTCTCTACCAAATCTCAAATTCCGTCAGCACCAACTCTCCCCTCGCTTCTTTCTCAATCGCCTTTCCGCCCATGTAACCCGGCACCAGCGCCTCTCCCACAAATTCGTAGTGCCGCGTTTCAACTTCTTTTTCGCGCAAAACAACAGGGAAGTCACATCCCCACAACACGACCAACAGATCCCCCGCCCTTACTCCCTGCGGGCACAAGGCGAGTTCTACATTTCCCTCCATCTCCGCCCTTTCGTTCGCCATCGGATCGTTCATTGATATCATACATCTCCCACAAACATGTTCAAACACAGTTTGCAGATAAGTCTTCTGCATCTGAGAAAACTCCGTCTCGGCAAAAGACTTCGTCTCCAAAAGCGTGAACTCCCAGCGCTCCCACCAAGCTCTTTGCGTCGCGCTGGCCGAGGAATATAGATCCGTCTCGAACATGAGCAAGCGATAGAAAGAATCAAGGCGCTCATGTGCCAGTGTCCCGGGTAAGACACCAAGACATATCTGGACATACATGCGCCAGCCCATCAGGATCCGCAGGTTAGCTTTGTAAGACAAGTTTGAGAGCGCCATGGGTTCAGTAGCGTATCTTACCCTATGAATGACTACGCCCTGTACGGTGATCTTGCTCCCATCAGAAGAAAAGCTTGCGCGTGCTTTCTCATCGCCTGAAGCTCTTGCGTCTTCATGTACCGATGCCAGAGGTAGAGAACCAATGAGAGTTGACCAATCTGGGGTCCAGGAGGGGAGAGGATGGTGGCGTGCGTGGTAGTGGCCTGTTTGTGGATCTGTCACCTCTTTTTGAGTCATGCAGATGACGTTCAGTTTGCAAGATTCTTCGATGATGGCTTGGGCGGCGGAACGAAAGACTTCGGCCGTTGGGCGCGAGTAGTCGACTTGCAGACCTGGATGATTGGAGTCGCTTTGCAGAGATATACCGAGTAAAGCGTAGATTCTGTCTCGTGGGTCGGTGCATTTTGCAGCTTGGTGGCCGTTCAGAAGAGCGAGGAGAGGTTGTCGCTCAAGTGTCCCAGAAGTGGAGGGTTTCCCAACCCTTGCAGGACCGCGAACGACGATCTGGTGGAGGGATCTATCGTAAGACTTCATGTGTTCGCGAATCTCGGCGCTCTTCATTTGAAACAGGGCTGCGGCGAAGGGGGCGTAGAGCTCTTTCAACGTGTCGTATTGGATGGAATGAGACCCGCAGTGTATTGTAACTGCTCTAGCGCAGACGACTTCTTGAATGACCCATAGCCGATCCCAGTAATCTCTTTGAGTGTAAAGAGACTCGATCGCGATGAACAGAGGATCATCAAGGCCTTTCTGAAGGGCTGTTAAGATGAGTTCATCGCGAGAGTCACCTGCTTCGAGCTCTTTGAGAAAAGACATGGCAAGCTGGCTATTGTCCTTGTCCTCTCCTAGCCATAGGAGAGTGGTCACGGCTCTCGTGTATATGTCTCGCATCAGCCGGACCTGCGTGCTGCGCTCCTGGAGATCTGTTTGATTGATGGCTATTGCGTCCACCCAAAGGAGACGATCAACTGTTGCTGACCGGAGCTGAATGAGTGCATTCCAGAGATTATCTGTGATCTTCAATTTGTGTCCATGTAGAGCCAAGTCTTTATCATTGTGCATTGCGCCCCACACGTAGGATAGAGATTCGAAAGGAGGCGACTCTTCTAATGCGACGACTATGAGTTCGCATGCGAGAGGATCCGTGGATAGGCCTTTCTCGAGATTGACATGTCGAATCTCACGACCTGGTACATCTAATGGGCTGTACACTGACTTCATCGCGGCTTTTATGTCGTCTTTATCCTTCGAGAGACGACCTTCCAGGATCTCCCTGTGCTGTTGCGCCGATTGCACGACCGAATGGCCAGCCGAGACCACGTTCTCCAGAGACATAATCACATCGTCGATGACCATCTTAGCGCTATCCCATGCCTTCAAGCTTTCATAGGCATACATTACATTCATTTTCGCCTCGACTGTACCCATGTGCACTTCCGCCAGCTTCCTCTTCGTCACGTCCAGGCTCAACTGCCGCAACTGCAGCAAATCATTCCAACGCTCCGACTCTTCATATACCTTCTCCAATAAGTTTATAGTTTCGATCGTCAACTCATGTCCATCACCAAAATCACGCCGCCGAATCGTCAGCACCGACTGAAGTAAAGTCGCGGCCTCCGCCCACCGATTCTGGCTGAAGTATACACCCGCGAGATTCATCATAGCGGTAAGTGTGTCGACGTGATCAGGAGGCAGAACTCTTCACCGAGTCTCGAGGACGAGGAGCGATAACATCTCCGCATTGGAATAGTCTCCCTCCAAGCGGGAGATTGTGGCTAGATTGGACATCGCGCGCAATACTACTGGGTCTTCGGCTGCAAGTTCATTCGTACCTTGGATGAATAAGTCAGAATCCATATCGCCTGCCACCTGTGGAGAAGCAACTTTGCTTGCCAGAGCGCCGAGCGTCTTTCGGTACGATTCTCGAAGTGCCTGAGCTCGGAGGAGTATGACGCGGTCGAGCAGTTCACTGGCCTCATGGTATCGCCCGAGCTTGACATTAATGGAGGAGAGGCTTTCGAGAGAGGAGATTGTTCTTCGGTCTTCTTCGCCATAGATATCCAAGCATGTCCGTAAATGCACGAGTTCCAGATCAAGGGCCTCGGTGAAGGAGCCAGCTTCAATCAAATTATCTATCTTTGTGCGCATTTTGTTTAAGTCTTGTTCGGGAGGCGGCGTGCTTTGATTTGGAGACGGGCTGATGGATAGAATGTCGAGATCCTTCGCTACATCAGTGACACTTGATAAATCTTTGGGAGACATTGTGTTATGTGTGACTACTCCTGCTGAGGAGTCACTTGGCTGTAATAAGACACTGATAATAGTTCATTGATGGTATCTGAGCATGAGGATGAGGCTGAGGCTGAAATGTGCGGGGAAGGCTTCTCGTATCCATCCTTGCCTTGCTTGGCCACTGCACATCGACTTGTGGGTCCATGGCAGAATTTCTCTCTATCATACCGTTGCGTTCAACCTTACCTACATTCGAAAGGGTCATTAAGTCCCGATGCTTGCGAATTCGGTGCGATCGAGCTCACTCGATGTTGCAAAGCTTCAAATCATAGGTTACAGCTTACCTACCTCCATATGCCTGACATCGCTAGTAATGTGGCACAAGCAAAGCTTGAAAGCAAAGAGAGGAGAAGTTTGCTCATCATTGTCAATTGCGATGTTGGAATTGCAACACCTGCAGGCGTTGGCCTTTGATCGCGCTAGAATTGTGCAGACCATATCAGATCTGGCGATGCCACGGGTAGAGAGCCTCTAAATCAGTAAAAGTGCAGTAAGCATTCTACAAATGTGACGAGCTCGGCATCATGGCAGGATCTCGCAATCTCAAGACACTGGGATTGTATTTATGCTGATCAAGAAGTCTGGACCCCATCATCAAGCACATCAAGCTTCGACACACCTTTGATCGATAATCACATCAACCAAAACTCTGGTCCAGTCGCCACTATCCATCAATGAGACAAGGCGACCTGATTTGCTTGTCGGCTTGCTCAGCCATTCCACTAAACCCAAGATGGGCGTAAAACAGGCCGTCCTCGGATCCTTTGTCTGCTACCTTCCTAATTCGTACCAGTGCGGCGTACCGATGAACTTCGGAACGTTCGTCAAAGCCGCCCGAGCAAATGGCAGAGTGAACCATCAACACAAGGCGATCCTGTCGTCGTCAGCGCTAGCATTGCATTGGGCAACAAGTCCATTTCGCGGAGACCTAAATGGGGCAGGTGTGATTGTGCGTTTGTGGTGTGCGATTGTTATAAACTCCCATGAGTGCGCGGGTTTAACCGGCTCTGCTTTCGCGCTCTCCAACCTCCTCCACCAGGACCGCCAAATAGAGAAGAGAACCACGACTTCTCTCGCGACAACCGCTTCCTACGTCGATTTGTCGGATCCAATTCGACACCGCCAAAATGTTCTCCACGCTCCTCTACCTCGCAACCCTCCTTCAGATCGCCAGCGGCCTCGCCATCCCCGATACCTCGGCACCACACACCAACCACCTCCAAAAACGTCTCCAAACCGGCGGCAAGGTCGCGCTGGGCATATGCATCCCCGGCGCTGTTCTAGTTTTTGGTCTCGGTCTCGTTGTTGTGGTGTTCTACCCCTCGCAGCTCAAGAAGCTCAGGAGAGAAAATGCCGCGGCACAGTTGCAACTCGATGAACTGAGGAATGGAAAGGTGCAGCACGCTCCTCCACCACCATATGTTGCGGCTGAGAATGGTGATGGAGCGGAGAGGACGGCCTCGGATGCGCCTGCGTATGACACGACCACTGCGCCTGCAGCGCCGCAAGCACCAAGGCCTGTCGCGCATGCGGTTACGCCTGCCGAGGCAAGGCATGCTGCGCTGATGGGTTGAGGTGGGGGACACTGTCATGTGATCTTGCGAACAGTCCTGCACATGGGGTTTCAAGAGCCGGCCACTCTTTTGACACGTTTGCGCATGAGGTCATCAGGCCCAGAAGAAATTTTACGCATAGACCTGATTGATCATGTCAAGAACCTGAAAATCACATTGGCTGCTTCGTAGCGTAGTCGGTACGGGAGCAACAAAAAAACAACTCCTACCATAGAGTAAGGTGGGCTCCCTGAGCACGGCGCTTGTCACTATTCCGGCATCGTGTGAATTGAATTATCTTGAATGCCATTATCACCTAAAACCATTGTCTTGCCTATCCTGTACTTTCCCCTCAAGATTGCCCTCTAGATCCTCGACTGATGATCACAGGCTGAGCGAGGACGATTAGGAAGGGGAAGAACGTGTGTACTATTCGGAGGCATCATGATCTCTTGAGAGCGACAGCCCAAGGATTACTCTCCGGTCGTGAAGTACGAACAGTCAAAGCTGATTGTGATGCTGCGGGCAGTATATGCCGCCGTCTTCGACAATGGCTTGATGGCCTTCGCACATTTCATAATGAACCACCCCAGCCTCTTGTACGCACTACCATGATGTTCACCTGATATCACACCGTCCGCGAACATATTTTCGCACGACATCTTGTCATATGAGCGCCGTGCTTGGAGCATCAGCACGAAGAACCAAAATGGCAAATATTTCCAAGGCGATCGAGACCACTTCAATGGGGCGGCTCTTACTCGAGTATCACCGAGTCGCGTCAGCTTGGCTGATCGAGAGTTCGTTCTCAACGGTGGGTCGCGCACGAACAGTTGTTATCGTGGTGGGGCTGGGAAATTGGCCGATATCTACAACGGCAGGCGGGTTAAGGTTAACCTTAACATTTAAGTTATGACAGCGGGTCGGTAGCGGCGTTCGCCGTCGGTGGAAGCATTTCTCGACCTTGACTTTCTTAGGACTGACGTGTTGACCAAAAAGCAATCTTACTTTGGCCGTCCAAGAACCCTCTCGTGCGATCGATCTTAAATTGCATCCACAATCACGTCTTCTGTGTATCAGATAAGCGGGCTGATGATCGGATTATTGATTGCGATCCTAAGAAGGTCGTGCGAGGCCGAACGCCCTGCCTCAGACATGGACCACATGGTAAGAGCGTAAGTTTGGTTTCGAGAACTTCTAGCTGTCTCGGGTGAACAATGGCCGACGACAAGCAAACATCGGTCTTCCCTGTTAGAATTCATGCTCTAGAATCTACCACCCATTCCCAAAGGAATGGTAAACCTCCTGTTTCCCCAGACTCAGAGGTTTCTCCGATTGATGGAAAGGCGACTTCGCCAAGCTCCTCCAGAGTGTGTACAGCATGCCATAGGTGTACAGCCTTACCATCCTGACACATATGTACCACCTGACGCACGTAGACCAGAACAATCTATATCGGAGAAATTGAGACCCAGACGTTGCGGGGTTTGGTGCGGTAACTCGTGGGCATCGGGCCTTTGCGCATGATGCTCACGTTCCTCGGTACATGGGAGACGTCCATGCACGACATGTACCAACGGGAAGGTTTTCGGTTAGCTTGTTTAGAAGCATTCTCGTTGCCTACGCTGATTGGAGGAACATTTCAAACATCACGTCTGAAACGTCGTCTATCGCCAGAACAGACTAGTTTCGAGGTATCCTGGCACGGTCCGACACGCGAATCATAGGCCGACCCTGGCACCGTCGCTCAAGAGATGATTGAAGGACTTAGGAGCCTTTCCCGCTCCGCTTGCGCTATCTGGTCCTAGAAATGAGCGTTTCTCTCTGCATGGTGGGCCAGGAGGTGCCAAGGTCAATGTGGGTTTCAAACAGTTCTCGCGCTGCTGAGCATGGTGTGGCACACTGACCAGACTACTAGTCAGTGACAGGGCTAACTTCGAGATCTTCAAGAAGGATTGATATAAGTATGCAGGCGGACGCCGGAGCAATTGGGCCATCCTATCACATTCGTTCATCCCTAGAACCCTTTGCTTAAAGCACACCTCTGCCGCTACTCTTGTAGAGCATTCCATTCTTTACACATACTTTCTTCAACACTGAATCCTTCATTCGACTTTGACAGTCTCCAATCTCTCAAACAACCGACATCATGAAGTTCACTCTCGCCATCGCTACCGCCGCCCTTGTGGCCCCCATCGCCGCTGGCCCTGCTGCCAACGCACCCGCCGAGTTCTTCAGCCTCAACAAGCGTGCTACCCTTCCTGTCCCTGCTTCCAAGGGCTCAGTCACCTACAAGGCGCCCCAGGTCGTCTCTGGTGTCTTTGATGGCGGCATGAAGACCTACGGCCGTGGCGTCTCCTGCACTGGCCAGGTTGAGGGTGGAGACTCCGACGCTGTCTTCACCATCGAGAACGGCGGTACCCTCAAGAACGCCATCATCGGAAAGGACCAGATCGAGGGCGTTCACTGCAAGGGCTCTTGCACCATTGAGAACGTCTGGTGGGTCGACGTCTGCGAGGACGCCCTCTCCATCAAGGGCGACGGCAACGCCATGGTTAAGGGCGGAGGTGCCCAGGCTGCTGATGACAAGGTCGTTCAGCACAACGGCAAGGGCACCGTCACCATCGACGGCTTCACCGTCATGGACTTTGGCAAGCTGTACCGCGCTTGCGGTAACTGCAAGAACTCTGTTTCTCGCAGCGCTGTCATCAAGAACGTCAAGGCGTACAACGGAAAGGTCCTTGCTGGTAGTAAGTAACTCCGCTGCACGAAGTGTATATTGGAGACATTGCTGACTTCGTACAAGTCAACCCCAACTTCGGTGGAACTGCTACCATCTCCAACACCTGCGCCAGCAGCGTTAAGACTATCTGCGAGGAGTTCAAGGGTACCACCCCCGGCAACGAGCCCCAGTCTGTCTCGAAGGGGCCCTCCAAGAACTGCATCTACACCGCTTCGGCCATCAAGGCTTGCTAGATATAGACGTGTGATGGGTGGCTGCGGCGGACCGGACTAGCTCACGCTTGTTCTGTCTGGCTGTGGTGGGAGCGATGATGCATTGGCGGCATCGAAAATTCTGGACGAGGATTCTTGTATATACCTACCTTCTTTTTACAGCATCTGTGGTGCATGAACATACTTTTACCCCCAACTTTATCATACACATGATACATCCTGACCGTACTTCCCACGTACTTCGCTGCTCTGTTCATGGGCAGTGGCGCAGTGCCATGAGATGTCGCTGATTCGGAAGGAGACATCTTCTCTCACTAGCGCTGCAAGCCACACCTGCATTCCCAAAACCACCTTCTATTATTTCAAACCCACCGAAATTTTACACCACATCCGTGACGAGTCGCAGGATGGGCGATACAGTATCCGCGTTAGCGGTTTATTCAGACACATTACTTCCACTGTGGGTGGGCCTCATGCCGGGCCTGTTGCGAGCACAACTGACACCGCACCAGACTTAAAGGGCCGTCGATGGAGATTACTGTCAACGGAGATGGAAAGACAGTAATCTGGAACATTCCAAAAGCGCTCCTCAAGCACCACTCCCGCTTCTTCATCGACGCATGCGACGGCCGCCACGGGACAAGGTGCAAGGACCAAGTCTCCATCGATGGCCCCCCGCCTTCCGTTTTCGAGATCTTCGTGCAGTGGCTCTATACAAGTACATTTCCGACTGAAAAAATAGACAACTACGGAGATATCTGGCCAGGTTTTCACTACTGGTTGCTCGGGAATGTGCTGGCTGCGGAAGCGTTCAAGGACCGCGCTATGTTGTACATACATCGATTCTCTGGCCTTCAGAATGACTTCGGCAACAATGCCATGAAGGTTACGAGCTGGTGCTTGACGAACACGACAGCCAGATCGGGCCTGCGACGCTACTTCCTCGACGCTCTTGCACGGTACTGGATCGACCCATTGGTAATGGAGAAGGACAAGACATGTTGGAAAGAGCTTTTTGACGAACATGACGGGCTCAGCAAAGAGCTTCTCTTTGCCATTACGAAACTGGAATTCGTCGAGAGACCTGCTACAACGATCAAGCCCCTGGAGGAGTATCTGGAGAACGTATAATCTCATCAGCATTGGGATGCCGAGGACTCTCTGGCGGTGATTATGTGTCAGACTGCCACCTTGTTTGTGCAACGCAAGATTGGCACTGTCATGAACTATCATTATAGGTATGCTTGGATACTGTAATCTATCAATGACGAGAGGAACTTAACCAATTGTTACCGCATACCGAGCTCCAGAATCAGACTCTTGATGGCTCCCGACGACACATCAACAAGTCGTCTCACCCCTGCCGTCGGCTCGTGAAGCTTCCTTCACCTCGACTATCACAAACCAAACATCAAAACAAGATTTACTAGTTCACCTGGACCTGCACCCACCTAATTACCTTTACCCTTGTTGCCTATCCAAATTCAACTTCACCTAGGATAAGGCATCTACATATAGATATCCATCTCTAAGCCACCGTACCTTCCTTCTTCCTCCTTTCCTCCAACATGCCTCAGCTTCGAGATATCTCCCGAAGGCCGGCATTTCGAAGTATCAAACCCACCATGGCTGTCCCTCCGAAGCAACAGCCCACGCCTCCTACAAGCCACCCTTCGCAGCCGCATCCAACGCCTTTGCCTGGAGTTACTGGGCGCTACATGGCACAAGAAGACGCTTTTGTCGAGATGTGAGTTTATCCATAAGCTCTCCCCCGTCAACTCCGGAATGCTAATGAATATCTCAACAGGATCTCCGGTCCCGTCATCACCATTCAGGTCGGCCCACAAATCTTCACTTTGCCGATGAAGCTTCTGGGGAAGTACTCGGCCTTCTTCCGCAACGAGGTCATGCGCCTGATCAGCCCGGTGTGCAAGAAGAGGAAGCGGACTCCAGAGCACGAGGAAGGGATCAAAGCTGCGGTGAAGGTCGAAGACAAGGAGATGGAGAGCGAGAAGGCTGTGAATACGGATCACAAGAAGCCCACTTCGGGCTCAGTGGATGTCGCCATGACCGACGACACGACGAATACGGCACACCACGACGCCGCCGCAACGCTGGCATCGATCAAAGAAGAAGAGAAAGTCCAAGAGCCAGAGCCAAAGCCGACCACAAAGGACTTCCACATCAAAACCCACTTGATCAACTGCAGCGACCTCGACCCCTCCATCTTCGGCCTGTTCCTCAAGTTCATCTACACCGGCTTCTACGCCGTCCACATTGACGCTCAATCCTTCAACAACGCATGCACAAACCCGACGACGCTACACCCCATGTCCGCCCCTCACACTGGCCCTCCATCTGTCTCTCCTCACACTCAGCCTCCTTCTCCACCCACGGTCCCCTTCGAGCTCGCCAGCAAGGAAGAAAAAGCCCGCATACTCCTCGCCATGATCACTGCTCGCAAGGGACATCAAGGTGCAGATCCTGCCCCGACCCCAGCACCGGCTCCTCCTGCTACTGCTCCTGCGCCTGTGCTCGGCAAGGATATATGGATCCCACCCTCTATCCACGCCTACCTCCTCGCGAACCGCCTGGCCAGTCCGGCATTCATGAACCATACGATCCACCATATCTACCACGCCATTGGACGGGACTTTCCGCTTACGCCGTGGCTGGTGGACTGGGTGTGGAAGAGGACTGCTGGCTTTGGTGTGGTGACTGCTTCGTGTGCTGGTGGTAAGAGGAAGAGGAAGAGTGAGGCTTCTGCTGGTGGTGCGGGTAAGGGTGATTCCAAGACTCCTCCTCCTACTACTACTACTACCACCACCACGTCTACGACTTCTGAGGGCTCAGGATCGGGACCAGCCCCTTCGACCGCGTCAGCAGATAGAGGTAGACCCACGCCCACGCCCCCTTTCCAACCATACTCCCCCCTCCGCAAACTCATCCTCAACATCCTGATCCAGCACTGGCCGAGCCAAGACACGCACATCATCGCGCGCAACCAGGGAGCAGCGTGGAACAGGGTCTTCGACTTGCACGGCGACTTGAGGCACGAGATGATGATGGGACTGCAGGGCGGGGTCAAGGTTGGGGTCGTGGAGGGGTATTATGTTAAGCCGAGGGCTTGAAGGGGTTGGGTTGCATGTATTCTCCACAGTTGGGAGTCACGATTTGGAATTGGTAATTGGAAATTGGGGATTGGAGTTTCGAAAAGTGTACATTAGTCTGCATTTCATCATCTCATCTCGAAGTGTATAGCGTATTAGCTCGTCGTGGAGAGCTTCAGGGTTTTTTACATGATCAATCTGGAATCCGATAGAGCTTCAAGTGTGCTTCAACGTCTCGTATCCTACATCTCCGTCGCGCCAAGTGGGTGCCTGATGGGCTTCAAGTGGTCTGGCAGGGTAGTTAGCATGTGTCATATGGGGACCTGATGGAACTCAAGGCAGTGGGGAAGTTCGGACGATAGTGGAAAGGGTATCGAAGTGAGACAGGACATACTGTCTTCTTGCGAGGGGGAATGTCGACGAGCTTGACCATGCCTGCTGTGATGCGCATCATCGGCATAGCCCTCGCGGTATGGACAGTCGGCTCCTCGTCAAGGTCGATGCTGTTGCGGATGGAGGCAGAACCCTCCTTCTGGCCGTTCTCGCTTGCCTTCTTCTTGTCCTTGGCGGCATACGGTGCGAAGTTCTCCTTCATCTTGTCATGAGATGCCTTCAGCTGCGCAATTTTGTAGTCGAGAAGCATCTTCTCTGCTTCAGCATTCTTCCTCAGCAGCTCGAGTGCATCGACCACCGTCTCACTAGGTGCGGTCCAGATCTCTTCGCTGGCCTGAGTCTCACCATTCCTGTAGGCGGTGGAGGACTGGGTGACGGTGCTGGACTCCGACGGCGATTCGTTGGCTGCACGATGTTCTCCTGGCGACCTCTTCTCTCCAGCCCCGCTGAGCCTCATGGACTCGAGGTACCTCTCTGAGACATCGAGCAGATGGTCTTCGACGTTCTGGAGGGGGCTGCGGAGGTGGAATGCCGAGGGCTGTTGGGCCTGGAACTCGTCCTTCTTGACTGACTTGCCCTTGTCCTTCGCGAGGAGCGGCGTCTCGTCTTCGTCTTCATACTCGTCAGTGTCATCGTTGCCAGCAGAAAGCTCGTCAGTAGAGAGGCCGTATGGACCAATAGAAGAAGACGCCAGAGACTCGTTGCGAGGAGGCCGGACCGGTCCACCGCTAGCCACGCTATCACGCGCATACTCCGGAACGACATCGACCCAAGTATCGTCTTCGCCGTCGAGGTAGGCGGCCCTCATGTCATCGCGAGATGCCTCGGTGAGAGGTGCCATTCGATCCACTTGAGAACGCTGCTTGCGACTTCCGCGGCTCTTCTTCTTCTTGCCATAGCCGTTCTCAGAGTGAGATGAAGTTGTACGCGGAGCGATGGACGGCTGAGCTCTCTCAGGAGACCTCTGTTCGGTGGAGACATGTGCATAACTATCGCCCAGTTGGTTAGCTGATAATTCATGGCGGAACGATGCATGACAAGGCGACGCTGAAGTGACAATGGGAGAGGGTTTCTCGTTCCGAGCTGTGAAGAAATTGCTGAGGTTTACCACAGACATCTTGCGGGCCATCTTCTTGCTGCTCTGCAGAAGACTCTTTGACTTGGAGCCTTTTCGATCATGGTCGTCATCATCATCAGACTCGACAATCAGGTCATCGAAGGGATCGTTGCCGGAGGCGCTGTAAGGGGAACCGAGAAATGGCATAGAATGCTGCTGAGGCAACTCGCGGCGACCACGGTGCTCCTGCTCATCAACGCCATCGAGAGCACTGTTGTCGTTCTTCGCTGTACGAGGGCGGAATTCCTGGACGCTGCCGTGGCTTTGAGCAGTACGAGGACGACCATCTTGCTCAGTCTCAGTATTAGTGTTCACACCAAGCAGCTTGGCAGCCTTCGTCGGCGTCGCAGGTGGCAAAGGCGTCTGTTCCAAGTTCTGCCTCGACGAGCTGCGAAACGGGTTACTGATCGCGAGACCGCCATGCTTCTTCTTGGCCTCAGCAGTCTTCTTGCCACCATCAGTAGTCAGCGTGTTGGCCGAGTTGTTGCTCGTAGTCGTAGGCGTAGGTGAGACTTCATCACGACCCGTTCCACCACCCTGCGAGGGCTTGTGATTATGGTCGACCGGGACACCAGCGGGCGGGGCTAAACATACATATCAGTATCGGTACATATTGTACACACAGACTCGTCAGAGTAGATGACAAGACTAACGAAAGTGCAGCATCGACTGCGAGATCTCAGGGCTCGTCGCGCCTTCCTGGTACGTAAAGTAGGTAGTGCCAGTGCCGCCTTCCTCGGCGTTCAGAGTCGAATCGTACCCGACAGCGCCACCAGCAAATGGAGTAGAAGCAGCAGTAGTAGACTCGACGTTCAGCACAGGCAGCGTAGCAGAGCGCGGCACGCCAGCTGGGGGACGCGGAACAGGGCGCGTCAAACGGCGACGCTGGCCTCCGACCCTATTCGCAGGAGCGCGGGAGTGCAAACCGCCTGGTGGGCCCGACATCGTCGTTTGCGGAGTGGATGCGGAACGTGTGGCGATTGGCGGGTTGGATTGGGTTGCGATTCACGAGGTGCGGATTGGGTGTGCCGTGGTGTGGGTTGTGACGCGGATGGCAATTGCGTCAAGGGAGTGGGTTTGTTGTCATCGAGGCAGGCAACGAGCAAACGGAGCGCAGCGGCATGACAACCGAGTCTGAAAGTTTTTTGTTTTCGTCGCAGGTAGTGATAACACGACGTTGTTGGGCGACGGGGTGAAAGGACGAAGGAAGCAGAGAAGACGGATTCACTGGCGTCAAGGTGTAAAGAGTTTGCATTTGTGTTGAATGGGTATCTTGAGATATGGAAAAGGGCGGGGACACACGCTGGCGTTAAAGAGTTGTAGAAATAGAATGTAGGAAGAGAAGCACGAGAGACACAATTGATGAGCAATCGATGTTAGGAAATTGTCTGTGCAAACCATCCATGGGGTATATACCACAAAACCGACGTGCGACCTTACTCTGGCCCGTGTTGCAACCGCGCGCTGTACACCAGATTCAAATCCAGTCCACGTCACGTAGTACACGTGCTCCTGTATCGAAACGTTGACTGTTTGCGAGAACTTCCAAAATCATGCTTGGCGTCGAAATCTCCTCCGTATCCTCTATGATATCCGTACCAAACAACCATTACCATCCTAAGACTCTGCATTATCCTTCCTGTCTCTTGTCCTCTCCACAGTAAGCCTCGCAACATGCTCACCTACACCGCTTCCAGGTCCTGGACTGCTGGTGTCTGGGGAATTGGGTGCGCTCGGTCCCAGCCCAACGCCACTAACCTTGCCAGACGGCGTTGAAGGTGGGCTCGTCGCTTGGCTGCTGTCGGCGGGGGCAGCGAATGAGCCACCAAGAGGCTGTAGGGAGTCTGGTTCGGCGGGCGATTTTGGCGACTTTTGAGACTTGCTAACTGGACTGACACCAAGCCCGCGATGTGACTCAATCGGAACAGGTCCTGCGTGGTGTTGCAGGAAATCAGAGATTTCTGCATCGCTGGTACCCTTAGGCGATGTTGGCGGAACAGGTGAGCCAGGAGTCCTAGGGCTGTTGAGTTGCAAGAACTTCTGTAACGCGTTCCGGTCATCATTCTCGTCGTCTTCGTCGCTGGTGCCGTCGAAATACGCGTCCCAGTCCCCAGAGCCAATGCTTCGGGTACTATCCATGGTATTCACCCTCCTCGGAATACTTCTGAGAGATTTCAGAGGCGCCAACTCGTCGGGAACTTCCCTAAGCTCGCTCTCCGTGCGCTCGATAGGTGGCTGCGTGCTTTCCTGGCCTTTGACGTGCTCACCATCCGCACGGACAGGTGATTTGACATCACGAGCACGGTCGATGCCGGGTTCTTCCTCATCTCGTGTTTGAGCAGAGTATGTGTCAGCAAAATGCGTATCGCAAAGGTGCTTGACTACAGGCCAACCATAAGCGTTGGCGAACATGCGACGCACGATCATGTTGTTGTGGGCATCGGGTTCCAAACGGACAAGAACCTTACGCCAGGACAGATCTCGGTGGTAGGCGCGTGCAATCTTCTCCTCGACACGTATTTGACCCTCGTCAGTGCTTCCCCTTGAGCCTTGCGACCCATCGCTTCCAACAGATTCAGAGCGAGCGCCGGGTCGCTTCTTGGTAGGAGGTGGCGGGATGTCTTCTGGGTGGTAAATACGGTCGTGGAAGATGGTACGTGACCGACTTGATGGATCGGTTATCCACGACTGAGGAGGAACAGGTGGGTTGATCAGGTCTCCGGCAGATTCGAATATCGTTGTCTTGGGCGGCGCACGCGAACTCTTTGAGCTGTTCATGATGGAGTCGCCACGTGTCGCTGGCGGTCTTCTTCCCCGATTCGGGGCATCCGACGACGAGGGTTCTGATTCAGCAACCTCTTGTTCATCATCCTTGTGGATGGTCTGACTTCGAGTAAACATCTTCTTGTCCCGGGTTGTGTGTTTTCCGGTGGGTCGAATATAGCTCCACCACTGTAGTAATGTATTTTGTGGCTGAAAGTACTGTCCATCTTCTGCGTCGCCATCGTCATTCTTCTTTTGCCCTTCTGCAAATTGGTGATTGGTGGGTCCTGCTCTTGTCTGTGCCTCGTCATCCAGATTTGTGGTATCGACGCCAGGAAGCGGCACAGTAGTGTCATCTGCATGACGAGATGGAGACAAAGCGCCATCACTCTCATCATCTGAGAAGTTGACCTTGGACGGATTTGGAGAAGCATTCTGTCCAGTCAACTGACCATAGCCCCATACCGCAACAGTCCCGATGAGTCCGTTCTCTCTGCGCGCCTTATCAACGCGATCTAGTCCTCGCCAGTCCAAAAATAGCAAACAGCTTGTGCGAAGCGGGACGATGCCATCGTTGACCACATTGGAGTACAGCGTGCGATTGCGGAACTTGCGTAACACAAGATGTGCAGGGCCCGTGGGAAGAATGCGAAGAAGCGGCTTTGCACCAGGATCTTCATAGTCATGCTGGTTCGTTGGCTGATTTCCAAAGACACTGCTCATAGCAGTCCAACCGCTCTTCGCTATGGTCGGGGTCCTCCAGGTCAGTCCGAGATCCTGTCCCGTTCTACCTACTAGACCAAAGTCCAGCGCGAATTTGACGTACATGGGGTTCTCGTTGCTGAGTCCGAGCATGGGAGATGCCATGGCAATGAAATTGATAGGCTTGATCTTGTCGAAAAATGTCGGAGAATGCTTGTAGATGTATGCGATAGCATATGTCTGGACGAGTCCGCCCAAGGAATGTCCGATGAAGCTTATACTTGTGAACTTGTATGCACGCTTGTCTTTGGATGGTGGAGGTCTTTGCACCGTACTGCCGTGATGTGCCGGTATGCCTTCATCAGGTTTGTCCTTAACAGGCGAGAAGGTATTCGATATCTTCTGTCCCACCGATTTCTTAATCGGCAGGAATGGCTGATCAGGGTATGTGAGCTGAAGCACGTACTTAGCGAGTCGCTTCCCGAGATACTGGATGCCGCGCTCAGTCTTGATGACATTTCCGTCGAACCCGCGTACGACTACCTCCTCGTCATCGTCTTCGTCGTCCTCTTCCTTTTGATCGGGTATCTCATCCTGACCACCGGACAGTGGGGCAGTTGAAGTCTTCGTGGCCTCTTCAGATTTCTTTCCTGCTTCACGCTGCTCTCGTCGCCGCTTTCTCCGGTCCTCACGTGCCTGTCGCGCAGTCGCGTCGATGCTCTCCTTCAGGTACAGCATATCAGCGCCCAGATTGCTGTGCAGACCATGGGTCACGAGCACCAGATGTATATGCTTTTGCTTTCCATTCTCCACAGACTGTTCCTCGCGGACCTCCGTTGACTTTCGCCCCTTGTGGTGATCCTCATCCTTGAACTCCTTCAGCTCCGGCTTGTTCCATAGGCTCGTAGTGTCGTCGACCACCAACTGTATGGCCTTGGAGTAGACCCCCTTGGGCTGTGCAGAGTGGTTCGCGACATGCTTCCTGTTTCCCTGCTGGTGATCTTGCACCTTGCCGGGCGCCCCGTGGCTGTTTCCCGTGACAGCCGTGAAGCCGAGGTCGAGAGAGCGCTCGTCGCGGGCCACTAGCACTTCATAGTGTACGGATGCCGAGTTGGAAAAGATGATCTGGGAGGCGACCTCAATTATCCATGTCGCGCTCATGGGCGACCCGTCCTCGTTTCTGCTCTCGTCCCCCTGGCGCATGTGCTCCGGCACCGTCAGCTTCGCGCTCCAGTAGCCGCCAGCTTTGACATTTGGCTCGAACTCGGGGTTACCGTAGACCTTCGACTCGTCCTGGCTGCTGTTCGGGTTGAAGGTGGAGGGATAGGCGGAGACATGGATGGTGTAGGGTCCGTGGAGGTATGCGGCGCGCAGCGGAATGGCCGACGTGTTGCGTATGCGGACGTGCAGGAAGGCCGGAGAGGGCAGTATGCGGTCCTCTGAAGGCGTGTATGTCACGGTGTACCTGCATAGCAGGTCTTAGCAGCCGTCTACCCTCTACAGAGCCTTCTACATACCGGACTACCTCGCCGACCTTGACGCTGCCCGTCTGGTGCAGTAGCAGCATCTTGATCGCGTGTCGTTCCTCTGCTGCCAGCTGCTTCCGCGACCGTGTTCCGCACAGGAAATACGAGGGCGTTGGTCGGGTGCTACCCTCGTCCGGTGTTTGCGCGAGCAAATATGTGCGCGGCGCGAGCAGCATCTAGTGGACGGCGGAGCGGCCAATGGCGGAAGTCAACTAGAAATGCGTCATAGACCATAGGCATAAGTTGCTGATGTGCGTCGATCTAACGGGCGCGAGAAATGCAGGGCAGCCGTAAGTTTGTTGCCCCCAAAAGCTTGGGCGTCTTTGCCTTCTCTCTGCTGTATTGTAGATTCTTTCAACTCTGAAAATGAAGTATGTAAGATGTGCAACGTGGGAAGCCTAGTTATGCCTACAGCAGGCTTCTCTCCTATCTGTCATGCTGATTTCTATGCATGGTCACGCCGCGGTCTCGACCGGAGACATTGGCGTCATTTGCTCGCGTGGGCGACTCTACATGCGTGGCGCGCCTCACGCGGTCTTTCAGCTGGCACATATTTTCGCGTCCACCACTGCCTCCTATACTCGATTTGTGAGAGGAGGTACATTTCATCTTCGTCGAAGCAAATGATGTGCGCGTCAACACGGCGAGACAAATTTCATCCATTTGTCTTAGACAGAACATGATCGGTGACCTCATCTTGGGAGTGTTGTCTCAGAACGGGGACTTCTCCGGGTGCAGCCCTGCTCAATCGTCACGTGACAGCATAGACGTCTAGACCGCACTGAGTCCATGGATGCAGTTCAGCTGAGAGGACGGGAACGTAGATGATAAATGTCATCATTTATTATGAAGTTTGAACTTGTTGTAAATATGCTGGTACCCATGCCAGACTTGTCAGATCCTCCAAAACACCCAGTAAATGCTATCGCTGCGTGTCAAACGTCCATAAAATGCTATGCCCACGGAAAGTACAAAAAACGCCGCGAAATGCTTTGATGCAAGTGAGACACAAGGAAAAGAATTTTGCGCATACTGAGCCAGTCAGTAGCGTGATATTAGGAGACTTGTTCAGCCGATGCTCTTCCCCCGCTTGCCTTTGCCGCACTCCCTCTTGCTGAGAGGCTCATCGGGGAAGACCCAACCCCTAACACGCTTGGACTCGCGCTTCTCACCGAGTTGGGGCTTGGGGATCCAAGTGTCCTTCTCGAGGTGGTTCTGGCGAGTGAGAGCAGCAGGGCCGCCGACATCCATGCGCCAGGTGCCCATGCCCTCAAAGGGGTTCTCCTTGGCGAGCATGTGGAGATACCACAGTGCGAGACTGGCAGTGAGTTGAATATCGCCAGTCTGGGGGTGTGCGCCCTGAGTAGCGAGGCTTATAGGAGCAGAAGTCTCGAGGTAGCCGAAAATGGGCACACCAGTCTGGGCATTGACAGTGGTGGGGTCAACAGTAGCAGCATCAGAAGGCCCGCCGCAGCGCACGCACAGGAGCTCGATCTCAGTCATGATGAAGCCGTAGCGGCAGCCGTGCTCGCGCATGACGCGGTGGAGATGCGCAAGGCCTTGGAGGTAGAGAACCTGCTTAGGAGGCGACTCGCTGCGCATGCCCGTGTTCCAGTTGTCGTAGCACTTGACAAGACCCACAACACGACCGCGAGCATCACCAAAGATGGTCTTTTCGTAGTCGGAGGGGTAGCTGGAGACGAACTCAGGCTGGGTGCGCATGCCGGGGATTTGCTTCATGGCGCGCATGACCATGTGAGTGTTGCCCTGGGCGACCTTGAGTGCGGCATTGACCTTGTTGGCATAGTAGTTGGTGCAGATGTCTTGCAGAGCAGACTCGTTCTCTGGCTGCATGTTGGAGCGGCATGGCTGAGGAAGGTAGGTGGGGGAGAGGGGGACCTCAAGCAAAGGGAGGACTGAAGGAATGGACTTGATGGTGGAGATGTTGAAGTCCTCCCAGCTACGGAGGTTGCGGACGTCCCACCAAAAGTGGTTGTTGATGCCTCGTGGTGCGCTTGTGACGCGGCGCACCAGAGCAGGGGTGGGGTTGATGGAGGAGAGGTACTCAAGCAGGGACGAGGTAGGAGCAGCAACAGGCGCGAAGCTGTCGAAGTTGACCTCGTTGAAGACGGGGTACTGCACAGCTGGCGCAGGCTCGAACTCGGGGACAGCAAAGTCTTGAGCACAGGTCGCGGTGTAGCTGGGGATCTCCTGGACGGTGCACATGGTGGAGGGGAGGGCTGTGACCAGGCTGAGGTGGGAAGAGGGTGCCGCTGATGCAGTGACATAGCTGGGGAGGTTGCGGTAGGTAGGGAAACCGTACCGGCTGATGACGTTCTCATCGACACTGTTGGCAGATCCAGAGCGGGCATGGCGGGACCTGTTGGCGGAAGCTGAGCGAGAGTGCGAGCCCATGTAGGATGATGCTCGGCGACCTTCCTGTGGGGTGAATACGATGGGCGAGTTCAGTGTGGAGAGGTTAAAGTCGTATGAAGAGGTCGACACAGGCGAGGTGAGAGTGCTGTGTGCATTGTGGATGTTCTGATTAAAGGGAGATGAGCCACGGCGGACCATCGAGGCTGGCCGTGAGTATGGGCTGTAGCCATAGCTGACACTGGAGGTAGACGTCGTCCGGCGATGTCTGATGGGACCCTGGGTAGGCTCGGCTACCTGGTCTTGTGTGCGGACCTTGGGGAGGAGAAGAGGGCCATGTTGCCTGATGGGCGACCGTGGGGGAGTAGGCACGGTGTTGAGCTCTGGTGATGAGCCCTGGGAGTAGTATGTGACATCCGAACCAACACTACCGGGAATGTAGTTGAAGGAGTTGGAGGGAGGTGTTGTTTGACGGCTGTACATGATGACTGGATGAGAGCTACCGGAGCTGTGATGTGAAGGAGGTGCAACGAGTCGGGAAGATTATGGAATAGTAATTAGGAGGAGATCCAGCTCCAATGTCTAAGACAAGATGCAAGACAAACAGGAAGGAAAAGAAAGAAGACTCGTGTCGACCGGTGGGGCAGGTGCTCGCTGAAATGCTCGAAGCTCGATGATGGAATGGGTGGATGATGCGGCACAGCTCTCGTACTTATCCTTGGAGCGGCCGCGAAGAACTGACGACCAGTGCTCATGGCGCGCTAAAACATATGAAACACGATGCATCGAGGCCCGGGGTGGTGGACGTTCGGGCATCTGGCGGTCTGGCGGTAGCATGACTACCACTACACAACGGTTCTACAACCTGGAGGCTCACAAGGCGTCTGAAACGTAGCGCTGCCGGATGGGCGAGTACGTGGATGCGTTCGGTAGAAGACGTCTAGTCGTCGATCTAGTGCTCTTTGCGCTCTGAAGGCGCTGGAAGCAGTATGGCTGCATTGCTGCGAGATATCTCACTGGCTGGACAGCTGCTGTTGCACCACAACGCGTCCCGATGCGGCAAGCCTGAGCGAGGCGCCTGCAGACGGCGGCGCGTGGGCCAGATGAAACCGGGATACTCGGCGCCGTATTGCGTTGCTGGTGTTGTGGTCTGTCGTCTGCCATGGCGGCAGTTTGAGGTTGGCGTCGACGATGGAGCGAATGAGTTGTCGTGGTGGAGCATGTTTAGCGCCAGCATTAGTGTCCGAGCGCGAAGCCGCTCAGCGTGGGGCACGAAGAGTCATCGCTGTGGTGGAATACATCGATTGGCCCTCAGCTCTCCAGCGTTTCGTTTTGGCCCGTCGACGTGCATACAACCCGCATCCGAGTATGCACGAACAGTGAGTCACAATTGTCGACAAGAGAGACATCACGACTATAACACGCTCTATGTCGCTCACAACACGACGCGTCTGCCAGCGCGTCGTCGCGATGCGTTGTCCGGGTCTCTGCTGCGCCCGCCGCATTCTTTTTTTGCGACTCCATCCAGCATAACCAGCGCGGAACCGTCCGAACGTCAGTTTGCGCTGCCCTGGTCTCGTTACCATCTGATGTCCACCAAATCCAACCCGGTGATTGGCTACAGCCCATCTGCCAATCCAAGCGCCGACACTATCAGACGTTGCACCCGGAAACGCTGTCGTGGGGAAGCTGAGCCTCATGCCCGCCCGATGTCAATGCTGCCAGACGTGGGCCAATTTACGCGCCCGTCCTCCCTGACAGGAAGTATTAGCTCTGATTTGCACCCGCTTTGGCTCCCAAATATAGCCCAAACAAGTCGTCGCGATCTCAAACCGGCGAGCAGAATGGCCGTTAATTGCTTCATTGCGGAAATTAGCTGTCAAACGTCTTGTCGCTTCAGAGTGCCTACTCCTCGCTCCTCGCGGAGAGTGGCTCGAGGTCGCTGTGGCTCATCTCCGTTTCAATCGACCTTACATGTCATGCTTTGATCTACGCGCCCGACCGCCTGGTTGACCTCGAGCTTCGGAAGTTGCTCCTATGCTTCGGCCCCTTTTGACAGAACGTCCTTGCACAGGATCCGCCCGTAGAGCCTCAATGCCGTAGGCGCCGAAGTATTCAGCCGCATCCGAGGGATTTCTCTGTACTCTGTACTCTGTACCGTCCAGGTTCCCTTACAGGAAAATGTCATCTTCATTTCGGCCTCATTGTCATGCTTTACCGTACGCGCCCGGCGTTCTCCAACGCCGTTAAAGCGACAATACGTACGACGGAACCAGGCTTGTAGTCTCCACGCTGCTATATGGCAGATCAGATGATGACCTGTCTGAATACCAGGATGTCATGCACTGTAGGCGCCAAGCTGCTGTACTGTGCATGTCCCTCTACTTCCGCAACTCCCCCTCCACCTTCTCACTCCACCACATTTTCCAATCTACCACCTTCTTCTCAGTCCTCGCTTCCTCAGCAGCAAAGACCACAGCATGGCTCCTAAATGCCTCCTCGAGGTCGCAACCAAGGAACTTACGCTGTGCCTCTGCTACGGGCACAGCCTCGTTGTCAACCGCATTGACGGCCATGAGGAACTGTCTTACTAGTCCTTCATCCCCACCACCATGGCCGCCCCCAGCCTGGTGGGGTCTATGTGTCTCCGTCTGCCCAGTCGCGAAGGAGTGCACGCGGATCGTGGTGCTGTCATACTCAATCTCTCCCTTCGTACCATAGATCCGCCCACGCCGCTCGCATTGCTTCTCAGTAAGTGCAACCATGTGGAATTGCGCCGTCTTGGCGCCTCTATTCCCAAGCTCTGGCTCGCCCTTCTCGTTGTTCGAGAGAGGGTCATCGTCCCAGGTAATAGTCACGCTTTGGTCGTCGCAGACATCGTTGTCGGAGTCCCATACGCAGCGACCAAACCATGGCCGTGATTTAACCTCCGCGTCTGGTGTTGAGGGCGTGTAGTCTTCTCCGAGATCGTCGAGCAGTCTCGTAACTGCAGCTTCTTTGCCCTGTGACTTGAATGTATCTTCAATGTCAGGGTTGACGATGTTAACGGGCCAGTCTGCATTTCCGCGATTGAGCTGCTTCTCCACGTAGATCTTCTTCGCGCTGTAGTCGCAATTCGGTTCGTGTGCGCAGGAAAGACAGTTTGTTGCGCCACCTGCTTCCTTGGGCTTCCTGGCCTTGCGGAAGAACGTTCTGGAGCCAGTAGAAGTGATGTGGGACGGTAAGTGAGGTGTCGTATCTGTTGCGTTTGACGGCTGCGAGGAGAGCATCCACATGATGAAGTCGATGTCGTGACATGATTTAGTCAGTAGAGATGGTGCCGTCGTATCTTCCCGGCGCCAATTTCCTCTGACCAGACATTAGCAGGTAGTAGAATGTAGACAACAAGACCAACTTACCGAACGTAGGAATGGCTGAAATGCCACCACCCCACAGGCTATAAGCACAGTCAGTGATGCCTCTATCACGACACGTACAATGACACTTACCTCAACATGTTCCAAACTCAACACATCCCCAATGACCCCCTCCTCAAGCACAAGATGCCTCAGCATCATATTATGCGGCGAATACCTCAACACGTGACAAATCCCAAACACCTTCTCCTTCCTCTCCTCCCGCTCCTCCCCCTTCCTTCCCTCCCCCATCTTCAACGCCCTAACCATCCTCACACAACTCCCCAAACTCGTACCCAACGGCTTCTCCACCAGCACACTAACCCCCAACCCCGCGACCCCCCTCACAACCTCCTCATGCAACGTATCCAACACACACACCATCACCGCATCCACCTTGACCGGAACAAACCCCCCATCGCCCGTAAGCCCCTTACCCGTGCGCTCGCTTTCCCGTCGCTCGTGCTCGTACGCTACCCATGCGCGCCAGTCGTCCCAGCACTGCCCGTAGTTGGGGACGGCGGGTGGAGCGCCCCAGATGAATTTCGCGCCGAAGCTGAGCCGCTTGGATTCGATGGGGTCGCAGATGGCGGAGATGGTGCAGTTGGAGATGGAGGTTAGGGCGGAGGCGTATGCTGTGCCCCTGGAGCCGGCTCCGATGATGAGGATGCGGGGGGGATGTTTGAAGGCTGTGTAGGGAGGGGGGGAGAGGAAGGAGGGGGTTTGCATGGCTTTGGTGGTTGGAGGGGGTTTGGTGTCTTTGACCATGGTGGGAGGTGTTGTGGTTGGTGATGATTTGGTTGCTGAATCGAGGACAAGATGCCTTTAAAGCCTGACGAGACTTGTGAACTAATTGTGTTCACACGATATCCTTCTCTTAAGCTAGCCTTGTCTGTACTTTGTTCTCGCTCATGGATGTTATATCGTAAGTAACAACTTGTGGCTGCCTAGTGCTGATCGTATCGACAGGTCAATGAGGGGAAATCAATATGTCAGGCACGCGAGTGTACATGTGTAGGTTGCATGGCAGTAGGCAGCATCAAGATACATGCATATGTTGCATCGAAGCTTGCCGAAGCTGCTCTCAATTGGCAGTCACAACTATCATTGCCGGTCGAGGTGTGGGGTACATGCCTGAGGCACAAGCTCGAGCCAATGAGGTCACAGATGATGAATCTCGTGCTTGCGGGTCCTCACTACGTCGTGTTACATGCGTCCGGTCAAAAGCTGATCTTTGGCAAGAAGACCATGTCTGATATCGCTGCAAGACTGCACATCGTGCAATTGCACCGAGAATAATGTCACATTGTTGAACACTTTTGTACATCGATCGTGCTATGATCGGTCTAACTCGTAGAAGAGAAGATACACTTCCTTCTGTTTACCAAGAACATCGCTGGTCTTGCTTTCCTTCACCTTGTCGTCGCTGATGCCCCACCACCTGTTACTCGCTTTCTTCGATTTGCGCTTGAGCGGATTTGACTCGGCTATCGAGGCAGCCTTCTCTGTTGCCTTGTCCTTCAACGATCGCAGACTCTTCGTCCGGGACAGACTTTCTGTGTCGGTAGCTGAAGGCGGCAGTTGCAATGAGTTTGTGTCTAGTGGCTCTCGTGGCGCAGATGTTGGTGCTGGACCCTTCGTGGTCGGCGCCATAGAGTCCTGTGAGGAAAATGATCTCATCGATGGGGAGTCCAACGTCGGTGTAGACGGCACGGGCGATGCGCGTCCGTTCGTGCCCGGCAGATTTATGCTTGACATGCGTGGACTCTGCACGGCAGATGCCACCGCAGAGGGCTGTGCTGAGGGATATGGGCTCGCCTGTCTGCTGTACACACCATCCGCACCGAACGAGACGGGTGTAGAGAACGGTAGCGGCTGGACCTGACGTCTGAACGACTCGTAGTGACCGCTGTTGTGGCTGCCCTTGTGGGTGACTACGCCTAGCAACTTGTAGTTCTTGCGATGCAACAAGCCGCCCAGGGGAAGTGTCTCCGGAAAAGCAACCTTGGCGAGGTTCTTTGTAGATGCGCTGCCGATCGCATAGACCGAACGCGACAAGTGGATAGCAAGGACCTTTGGGAACTGCGATATGTACATGTGCCGTGCTATCCGTCGCTTCGGTGCCTGTTTTGTGCCTGGCAGATCCACGCCTTCCGGCGGATTCTCCGGATCCTCCTCCATGGCTTTTCTAATCTTCTCCATGTCTGATCGCAGACGTTCCTTGACCTCTTCCTCCGGTGCGTGTGAGAGTTCGTGATCCTTGCTGCGTAGGGCATGTTCGAGACGGCACCGCTCGCACTTGAAGTCGTCGATGTGTTCCACCTTCAGCATGCCGTCGAAGCATGCATTGAGTGACGTCGATGAGACCTGTGGTACGTTCAATGTGAGGGTGACGAAGGTGGAGACTGTCGGCTTGGGCTTGAAATGACATGTCTGGCACTCGATTTGCGACTCAATCTTGCCTTCGAAGGGGAAGCCCTCTTCGTCTGTGGGAGATTTGTCTTCTTCGTCGTTGTCATCATCGGCGTTTTCCACACCTACGGGAGGCGCGGCGCCAAATTGCTCGATGATCTCGTTCCGCTCGGATGCATCATCACCATTTGCAATGGCTAAGCCTCGCTTCAACACGTGTCGTCGCGCCTTTGTGCCAGCGTGGTACTCGTCGCATAAGCGTTCCGTAACGATTTGCAGAAATTCCTGCGCATCCTGCTGCTGCCGGCTAATGCGGGTGCCGAATGCACGCTCGAGGGCTCGTATGAAGGGCTGCGGCGAGATGGTCTTCTTGTATATCGGGCGTTCATTGAGCGAGTCTAATATGTCCTTCAGGCCGTAGGTAAGCACGCCCTTCTGGAGGCCTTCTAGCTTCCCCGGTCTGGAAGCTGACTTTTCCGTGTTCAGTCGCTCAGGGTCTACATCATACACCTCGGGCCCGTCGAGCTTGCGGCGATGCGTCTCGCGGATGAGATATATGCGCAGGTCGGGCAGGCCAGCCAGCGCCTGGAGCACAGAATTTATGAAGCAGTCATTGGCGGCGTTGCTGAGCCCCACGACGCTCTTTTTCTTGGTGCTCGAGACGTCGTCGTCAATGAAGAAGGTGGGGCCGAAGACGTAGACCAGCGTGATGGCTGCAAGAGACGCGCCGGCAGCGTAGGTAGCGATGGTGAGGGGTTTCTCAGGCATTTTGCGGCGCGCTCACTTCCGCTACCGCGGGATTGGGCGGACGGGCTGGGGTTGTGCGAGGCTTTCAGGCGGTTGGCAGCGGCGTGCAGGCGGCGGTGAAGAGACGGAGGGAGAGCACAGTAGGAGTTGTGCTTCTTCAGGCTCCATGATCAGACGCAGACGTTTGCCCAGCGACGAGCATCCCGCTGGCCGTCATCTGCAGTTTGCTAAGTGTGAGGCAGCGGGCGCACCATATGCCGAGCCAGAAGGCGGCAGGTGCGCCGGCCAATCGCTGTTTCCGCCTCCGCCGCAGGGATTCGCATCGCAACGATCTCCATATTTGCGAAGACGACGTGCCTCATTTCTGCAGCCCGCCGGAACAGCTTACCCACCCCAGCAATGGCACTGTTTACCACGTCGATGCGCCTGCCGCACTGCTCTTCCTGCGTCCGGAGAATTACACACCAAAATATCGACGTCTGGGGCGCACAGCAGACTCGCAGCATTTCCAAGCGGGCGAAAGAGGCGGAGCGGAATATCGTGGTCAAGTTGCTGAGAGATGTGCCGCGATATGGGCGAGCTGGTAGGTCTATCTACACATTCGTGAAGCTACTCTAAGCCTAAACAGGCTCCTACGTGCCATTGAACCCATCCCTCATGCGCAACAAATGGTTCCCCGGCCGCGTCGCCGACTACGTGCCCGCCGTCCAGCTCAAGCAGCTCAAAGCACGGGACCTTGATCTGTCGAGAGACGTCACTTTCGGTGTCCGTGTAGTGCTGGAGGAGGTAGAGGAGAAGGAGCAGGTGATAGCACATACGCGCCGCGTGCGACCAATTGAGATTGATGTGCTGAGCGTGAGTGTTCACCAGTGCATACTTCGGACAGAACTGACATGACCAGCCTGAGCGATCTGCAGAACTCATTGAAACCTTCGTCCCCAGCACCATCGACTTTTACCGCCAACGCATCGAACAGGAAAGCCAAACAAGGCAATACATCGCAGCCTCGGGCGCAGCTGATGTCCTCTCTGCTGCTGCCATGGCGAACCGGCCAAAAGCGTCCGCCAATGCCATCTACGGCTCTGTATCGACTGCGGACGTCGTGCAGACAATAAAGAGTGCTCTGGCACACAACGACGAGGCAGCGCGGGTGATATTAAATGAGGCGGACGTGGTCTTCACGACAGGCCATGAGGGTGAAGATACATCGCGTGTGAAGCAGCTTGGCGCCTTCCAGGTGCAGATTCGCGTACCAGGCGCAGCAAAGCCTCTCGTGAGAAGCATTCGGGTCAAGGAAAAGGCATCCGAGGCATAGGCCAGGTCACGAGCTCTCCGAGTTGATGCAAAACCTCGGGACTCGTCCAGCCCATAGTGTAGACATTATATGTACCAAGAGCCGTAGAAGCACGCATTGAGCATAGCATCGGTAGAAAGGCAGTGCGACGCGCACGTTCGGAGCACCTCTTCCTGACGCGACACAACGTGATTGGTGGGGCCTTGACATACACCATGTGTACAGTGCATGGCAGTTCGGTAAGCGGAGGCTCAAGATCACACGATCTGCGGCGAGTTTCGGGCAAACATGCCTGACGGCAGGCCAGGCGAGGAAAAAGAGAGTTCAGCGAGTTCCCACTTGACCCAGCGTATCCGAGCGCGTGCGGCCCCGCGATGACTTCAGAGCGCGGCCGTGAAGCATTCCGCAAGTCGAGCATTGCAGCGCCCGCCTCAAATTGAGCCTCCCACGCGCCCCGAAGAGAAGCAATTGTCGCCTGATTGCTATCGCCATTAGTGTACGTGAGTAAGATTTCTTTTACCCTGCATACATTTTCCGGTATCGGCAAGTCTCTTTGCTTTTGGACAGGAGCTGAGCTCTGCGCGTGGGTGGAGCGCAGTGACGCAGCTGCATCTTCGAAAACAGCGGGGTCACCCCACTAGTCCTGGTTATTACTTCTCAACACCGCATGCAAACTCTACAACTTCAATCTGCTCATACCGCTCCTCAGACACAAACTCTCATCACATACCCCTAGAAACCAATTCGCAACTACATTCACATAGCAATCATGGGTGCCAAGGACGTTCTCTCCCGCAAGACTGGTGTAAGCTTCCCGAGCTTCAGCTGCGCGAACAGAGGCTAACAGCTCTCAGGTCATCGTTGGCGATGATGTCCTTGCTCTTTTCAACGACTGCAAGAAGCGCGGTATGCAAATACGCAGTAGCTAGTGAATTGATCACGACTGACACTGCCTTTCTATGTTACAGGCTACGCCATTCCTGCCATCAACGTACGTACCGGTTTTTGCAATTACACGCGTTGCAAGCAATAACTGACAATCTCAGGTCACTTCTTCTTCCACAGTTGTCGCTTGTAAGACTTTCGGCTCCTGAAGTTGTGTTCCGCAAATCTGACCGAGCCTAGCTCTTGAGGCTGCCCGCGACGCTGGATCGCCCATGTACGTAACTTGGCGACGCTATGATTGGCGCCTACTGACAATCGTAATAGCATCCTCCAGACCTCTCAGGGTGGTGTATGTCGATAATGAGAACCTCGATGGCGACTCCGAACTGACACATAGAAACAGGCTGCTTACTTCGCCGGAAAGGGCGTAGACAGTAAGTTCAAATGCTGGGAAGCGATTCACGGGACACTAACATCTTCCCAGACAAGAACCAGGAGGCCTCCGTCGCCGGAGCCGTCGCCGCAGCACACTACATCAGGAGCATCGCACCAATCTACGGAGGTGAGTTTACCGACTGTGTACTATGAATATGTTCTTACAAAACTGTAGTTCCTGTTGTTCTTCACACCGACCACTGCGCCAAGTACGTTCGACCGCGCTATGCAAACGGGATCATCGTCTGACAAATTCAGGAAACTTCTGCCATGGTTGGACGGCATGATGGATGCCGATGAGGCCTACTTCAAGCAGCACGGCGAGCCCCTTTTCGTGAGTGCTCACTTTGCGTTTCCTCAGAAACCAAATGTTCCCACTACTAACACAAGCGACAGTCTTCTCACATGATCGATCTCAGTGAGGAGGAGAAGGACTGGAGTAAGTCAATTTTACTAAATTTAACGAACTGTTGCTAATCGTTCTCAACAGACATCGCCACCACCAAGAAGTACCTCGAGCGCGCTGCCCCCATGAGTTCGTCGGCCTCAATCCACACCAGCAATACATGAGCTAATTATTGGCAGAGCAATGGCTCGAGATGGAGATCGGTATTACCGGTGGTGAGGAGGATGGTGTCAACAACGAGGAAGTTGATAACAACTCCCTCTACACTCAGCCCGAGGACATCTACGACATCTACAAGGCTCTTTCTTCCGTTTCCCCATACTTCAGCATTGCTGCTGGATTCGGAAACGTCCACGGTGTCTACGTCAGTCAATCCCTGGCATGAAAGTCTTTCACCAGCGTGCTAACTCCATTGTAGAAGCCCGGTAACGTCAAGCTCCGACCTGAGCTCCTCCAGAAGCACCAGCAGTACGTCAAGGAGCAGACCAAGAGCCAGGAGGACAAGCCCGTCCATCTCGTTTTCCACGGTGGTTCCGGATCATCGGTCGACGACTTCCGCCAGGCCATCTCATACGGTGTCGTCAAGGTCAACCTTGACACCGACATGCAGTGGGCCTACCTCAGCGGTGTCCGCGACTTCGTCCAGTCCAAGAAGGACTACCTCCAGACCCAGGTCGGCAACCCCGACGGCGAGGACAAGCCCAACAAGAAGTACTACGACCCCCGTGTCTGGGTACGTGAGGGAGAGAAGACCATGACCAAGCGTGTCAAGGTTGGTCTTGAGGACTTCTACGCCGCTGGCAAGGTCTAAATCCTGAAAGACGGTCCGGCAGGCGCGGCGTTAGGTGGAGCATTGTAGAGAGGGCAGATGTGCGATAGTAAGAGGACAAAAGACCCCCGAGATGATGGCTCGTGTACGACTGGTTACGATTCGAAAGCATGCTTACGAACAATATGTAATTTGACAAGACAATTTTTGAACATCACTGTAACAATTATGGCGCTGTGAATTGATCATATGAGGCATTTTCCACACATCACTTATTACTATCACAAGAAAGTAATGCATCACTTGTTGTGGAGCATTTGTTCCGCTTCGAGATGCCATGTATGAACCTAGTGTCGAAAACAATGACATCATACTCGAGTCGCGATATCCTGGCAGCCCTCATGATCTGCAGCAAGCATGTGCAACAAATTGTGGCTGTTGCGACGATCAGTGAGGTCAGCGCCACGCAAATAGACCCCGTCATTCTTCGTATATCCTGCTTGCTATCCATCCTCTTTTTCTCGCACCTAAATCTCGACCTCGATACCTACATCGCACACATACCAAGTTACACCAAATCATCAGCACTGATACCGGCTAAATACAACCCTCAAAAGATTCACAGTCACATCCAACATGCCTCTGGGAGAGTCAATTCGTAAAGGCGTGGGCATGGTCCACGGCACCGGCGAGGCTATTCGTGGCAACTTCAACGCCGCGATCGACAATGCTGCTGGAGACAAGACGAACGCTACCAAGAACCAGGAGATTGCACAGAAGGGCGTGGACGAGTGGGATAGAGGTTACCGTGGACATGGTAGGTCTCAGGCTACTTTCACCACATATTTGTGTCCAAGGTTGAGTTCTACTAACAAGAGATACTAGCACTCGGATCAGAGCCAGCAAAAGGCGTAGGCCACCACCCAGAGAAGCCACCTGGCGCCGCCGAGGAAGTCGCAAACACTGCCTCTGCTTCGTCAAACTATGGCCCTCATAGCACGAACGCCGGAAACAAGCTTGATCCTCGCATCGATTCAGACACGGATCACCGTGGAACAGCTGCCAACTCTACGAATGCTGGACATCATACATCAAACCTAGCAAACCAGCTAGATCCTAGAATTGACTCAGACCGGGATCATCGTGCGAATCCGACTTCGACCATGGGACCCAGTGACACAGTGACGGGCTCGAGCAATGTTGGAAACCACAGATCCAACTTTGCCAATAAACTCGACCCCCAATTTGACTCGGATGCAGATCACCGTGCCAAGCCAACATCGGGCATGGGACCAAGTGATCCGGTTGCAGGCTCGACCAATGCTGGCCATCACAGGTCGAACTTTGCGAATAAGTTGGATCCCAAGGTCGATTCGGATCAAGACCATCGCGCTAACCCTACGAGCCATGCTGGGATTCAGGGCGCTGGTGCTGGAGGAGCTGGAGGTGTAGGCAGCACGAATGCTGGGCCGCATGCGAGCAATTTGGGAAATAAGTTGGATCCGCGCTACGATTCTGATATGGACAACCGCGCCAACCCTGCGAGCAATGTGGGTGGCCCAAGCGCTGGATACTGAGCGATGTGCTTTCGAAGGACAAGGCGAAGTGGTGACGACTAGTATGATGCATTATACTGAATATACCCCTTTCTCTGTGCAAACGTTGAGTTGTATGTGTGACAACAGGAAAATGTATCCAAGTCTAACGTCTAAGAATCCCATCTATAGTATAAAAAAGTCTCGGTCTACTTCAACATGCCCATCTCACCACTCACACCTTATCCACCCCCGCATAGCTCCCCGTCCTATGCACCAACCGCCCCTTAACCCACACCGCAACCGTATTCCTATCATCCCCACTATACACCCACTTCTCCACCTTCTCACTCCAACTCTCCCACCCAAACACATCCACCGGTCCCTCCCATCCATTCCCCTCTTCCCCTCCCTCCCGCACCTCCCCCAGCGAAACCATCTGCGCATCAAACTCCATCCCCAGCTCAAAGCCCCCTACCCTATCCTGCAACCCCACGACCTCCGCCCCGCCCCTCGTGGCAAGATACAGCGCCTCCTCGGTGCTCAGCTTGTCGGTTTCGAGCCCGGTTTGCAGCGATAGGTGCCTTGAAACCCAGATCGCTTGGCGCGCGTTTTCGAGAATGGAGGGGTGGAAACCACCCGAGACGTCTGTGCCGAGTCCGATGGTGTGCCCTTCGTTGAGCAGCGTGCGGACGGGGCAGCAGCCTGAGGTAATGGCCGTGTTGGACGAGGGGCAGTGGCTGATCTTTGAGCCTGTGGCTTTGATGGTGGCGCGCTCGTCTTGAGACAGATGGACGGCGTGTGCGAGGATCGTCTTGGGGCCGAGGAGGTTGTGCGTGTGGTAGACGTCTGTGTAGGATTTGCTGCTAGGGAAGAGCTTTTGCACCAGGGCGATTTCGTTCTTGTTTTCGGAAATGTGCGTTTGCACGAAGGTGTCTTCGGTGCGGGCTAGGGCGCCGATTTGGCTCAGACAGTCGGATGTACATGATGGTGCGAATCGGGGCGTGACGATGGGTCGGACGATGGCGCCGCTGGGGTCGATGCTGCGGATGTAGTCTATGCTCGCTTTTGAATCTGCTACGCCACTCTCTACGCTCGCGTCGCGATAGTATTCGGGACTTAGGTCACTGTTCATACACACTCTCCCTACCAACGCTCTCTGGCCCCGTGCGAGACAAATGTCGGCGAGCAGGTTGGTGGCGGGCACGTGGATGGTGGCGTAGTATGCGCACGTCGTCGTTCCATGGCTCAGCGTCCTCGACACGAAATTCGAGTAGATCTTCTTCGCCCGCGCCAAATCCGAGAGACTCGACTCCATCGGAAACGTGTACGTCTGCAACCAATCCAGCAGTGTTGTCTTGCCAAATAAACCAGTGTTGGGATGTTGAGGCGCATGGGTGTGCGTGTCGATGAAGCCGGGGAAGAAGAAGCCATTGCCGGGTAGAGTAACAGTACTCGCATCCTTGAAAGAGGGGTATTGAGACTTCAGATCCGATAGTGAGGCTATGTCGTGGGATACAAATGCGATGATGCCATTTCCGTCGACTCCGATGGCGCCTGAGGGGACGATTTCGAGGGAGGTGAGGGATTTGCTGTGCACAAAGGCGCCGAGGTAGATTGTTGGGGAGATGGGAGATGAGGCGGCCATGGTGGGATGATAGCTCTTTCTTTTCCTTCTCTCCTATATTACCTGGATATGTCTATTGCTTTCAATTCTTCATATCATAACCATTTACTGCTGTCGTTTGTCGAATGGGGCTCAGCAAGGGATGGAAACGAGCAAAGGTCTATTGTTGCGGGCAAACAACTTGATAATTGCTATGCAAGCACACAGAATGATGAAATGGCAGCAGCAAACAACTCCAAGTCAAGAGGTGTTCCGCCGTGGGGCACAGTCGAGCTTTATCAATGTCATGTACCTCTAGCCAATCCGGCTAGTGGCTCGCTAAGTCGGGAATGCCACCAGAAGGACGCTGGCACGTGGAGCGGTCCGGTTCTCCATCGGCGCCCTCCGATGACCACTATCACCTGCAAAAGTAAACCTCACAGATCCAAGACATGTGTAACTGAATGATGAGGGTATTGATCGACGTCTTGTCGTCTGCATTTCGCCGCTATCCTATCTCCCAAGAAGACATCCAAAAGCTTCCGCCTGAAAGCTTGCTTTTTCGTCGCTCGCCGAATGCGCCAGATCGCAAAAGGGATATCCTAAAACTGCTCAAAACTCCATATCTAGGTATGCAGACTGGTTCCCAGCCTCTTTGCTCAGCCTCGAAGCGGAGCGTCAAGCAATAGCGTCACGAGGTCAGCAGCCATGGGTGGATTACAGGCTGTAGTCGTGGATGCCTTGAGGACCCTGGTCGTTGTAGTCGGGACGGGTCATGTAGCCCTTGCTTTGTCCTTGGTCGACGACAAAGATGACCTTGGCTGCGACTTGTGCGCCGAGGAAGGACGATTCGTCGAAGCCGACGTCCTTCCATTCGGGGAAGTACTCTGGCGGCTTGACTGTCTTGATATTTGTCGGTGTTTGGCCGTGCGCCGAGTGTGTATTCTGCGACATGCCAGGCATGAGAGGGTTGACGCCGTGTGGAGTGAGATGTTGGTTTTGTCCAGCCGTAGCAGCGAAGAGCAATGGGTTGACTTGAGAGCCTCCGTGTGGGCCAAGTTGCGGCTGTGGTGTGTTTGCACCCGTTCCGGTGGGTGTAGAGATGTTGGACGGTATTTCTGAAGTGAACATTGTTGCCGACGAGGGTGAGATCAGGTACTTGGCATGAAGAGTCTGGAGTAGTGTGTCTTTGAAGCCTTTTGAGATGTTAGTTTGATAATGTGCGGAGACTGGAGATTGGTTTCTGACCTCTTAACCTGGATCCGTTACCACAAATGATGAGGTTCTCCCATAGATCACTGCGCTTCTGCACTTCGTCCACCGATGAGATGGTCCGGTAAATGGCGGCCGCAATCTTTTCGATAGTGCCATCATTGTCCGCTTGAAATCGCTCAATACCGACTTCAATTTCGCGTCTAATCGATCCACTGCCGAGAGCTTCGTCGCCTGTGCCGTTCGCCTCAGCTACAGGCCTAGTCTCGCCATTCTCTCCACCCTCTGGACCCTGCTTGCCTGTAAATTCGTTCAGGGCGCTCTTAGCATCCGCGAATGCCTGTGTTCCAAGATCCATGTTCTTAAGTGTATCTAAGAGTGTGTGATCCTGGTAGACGAAAGTCGCTGTCTCGCGTTTCGAATTCGGAAGACGAATCTGCCTGTTTGCCGTATCTGGAGCTGGCGCGCCCTTCTTCTTCGCCAATGCTTTGTCTTGCTTTTCCTTCTCTTTCTTGGCCAAGTATTCGGACATCTTGCCGCCTGCAACGATGCTGGCAACGTCGAGCACGCCTTCGTTCTCGTCGTTGGCTGTGTCTTCGCCAACCTCGGTGTCGGCGCCTGGTCCTCTCGGTACATTTCCAATCGTTGCTGCTCCAGCGGGTCCAGAGCTCGTGGCGCCAGTCGAGGCAGCTGCTGCGGGATTGGTGATGATGTCCTTCTCCTGAGCCGCTCCTGTGCCTGGTAGAGGCGTTCCAGGCGGCAGGATCTCGCAAATCTGGGATCGCTTAAGCTGTTCGCACATGTCTCGGTTGAAGCCCTTTGATTTCAGCTTGGACAGCAGCCCCTCCGTGAGTGCCTCTCCACCACAGCCTGGCAGGGAGATGACCCTGCCCTGCGTCTGAGGAATGAACTCGCTGATGGCGGTTACATCAGCCTTGTCCTTGCCGACATCTACGACCGTGGCTGTGTGGACGCCATATGCCCATGTCGTCGCGAGCGCTGCGTCCAAGAGACCAAATGCGGGCGTCTTGAACTTCTCGAAGAAGAATTGGGCAAGCTTTTCGTGTTCGCGCGGGGTCCATGCAGGCTGCGTTACGAGGAGTATTGCCGTATGGAAAGGCGGGTTCAGGATGTTGTAGACGTGTGTGATCAGCGCAAAGAAGCACGGCCAGTCTGTTATGCGGCCGTCCTGGATCGGCCATATCGCACCCTCCTCTGAATCGCGGTCCTCCTCCCAGACGACCTCGTCGTCGTCGCCCTCGGCTACGGGTTTTGCGTCTTCTTGCGCATCGTCGGGTTTGGTCTCGGCAGCAGGCTTGTCTGTCTTCCGGCGAATCTTGTACGGCTCAAATTCGCCCCCTTTCTCAGCAGGGAACATGCGCGACCTGAAGCGCACTTTGCCAGGCGTGAAAGACTCGGGCAGACCAAGCTGCGCGACTGTTGTCTCCGAGCCCGGCGAGATAATCTGGTGTCGGTGTCAGCTGTGAGCAATTGCGCGCATGCGTGCACGTGAGCGCATACTATTATCTGGTCATCTTTAAACGGAGGCATCGCTGCGCAATTGGTACAGAGCTCCGGCGCGTCTTTGGTTGGAGCTCTTCGACACGCGAGGCAGGCGCGGCAAGAGCTCATGCGGCTTAGTCATGCCCGATCCACACCTGCACCCCAGCCCAGGCCCCGGCTATCACATGCCGCCAACCACACCCAGTCTGTTTGCAGGTTTCCCAAACGTGGCTCGAGTCCACAACATTATGGGTGCTGTTCCTGGCCGACTTCACTGTGCGAAATTTGGTGGGTCTGCGAACGGTTCCTCGTGATAAGGAGAGACTGGAAGCTCTGTGACCCCTCCATCACAGAGCGTCCTATCAATCATGGCGGCGCCAGAAGCCGTCACGCCGCTCATTAAGAGCTCAGCTGCGGCCATCTCGAATGTGCCCGAAGCCCTTCAGACGTCCCTTGCTGCCCTCAAAGCAGCAGAGAACTCACCATCATCGACCTTCGGTGTACTTGGACATGTCGTTCTCTCGATCCTGAGCGCCCTCCCCACTCTCCTCTTCTGGGTGTCATATACACTACCGACCTGGCTATTCACCCTGTTTTCTATGAGCCTGACTTTCACCATGAATTTCACGACGCTGTAAGAGTCCTGTTACTCACGGACAAGTCTCTGCTAACAACGTCAGCATGCTCGTGGTGGTCTTCGTCGTGTCGACAGTTAGTTACTTTGTTAGGTACCGGTACCTGACCATGTACGCAAGATTGCCGCCAGAACCGCAACGAGAAGATCCGCAGGTCGAGGTGTTTCCTGAGAGCCAAGAGGGCGATTCCAAGCGAGGTCTTTCCAATTACCTGGATGAGTTTCTCAGCGCTATCAAGGTGTTTGGTTACCTGGAGCGACCTGTCTTCCACGAATTGACCCGGACGATGCAAACCCGGCGGCTGGCTGCTGGCGAAACCATCCTGCTCGAGGAAGAGAAAGGGTTTTGTCTAGTGGTTGATGGCCTGGTCCAGATCTTCGTCAAGTCCAATAGAGAGGGTAGTGACTCGGACGAGGAAGATCTGGAGGGTGATTCCGGGCCTTCCACAGCACAGGCCCATCGCCAGGGCTATCAGTTGCTTACTGAAGTCAAAAATGGTGCGCCCATGTCTTCGCTGTTCTCCATTCTTTCGCTCTTCACTGAGGACGTCAAACTTCGCCACGATGAGGAAGAAGACCCCAGCTCCAGCGTCCCTGGCACACCACAAGGAGGCGGCTTGCGACCGTCTATGACAAGAAACAGTAGTTTTGCTATGGATGACTCGCGCCCACACACCCCTAATGATGTCCAAGAAGCCACAGTCCGACATCGCACATCATCGGCCCTTGCAAGTCCCACCGCTGGTGGACGACTCTCAGCAGTTCCACCGTTGTCTCTTGACACCGATGGCTTCAACGGCAACTACAAACATTCGAAGAGGCGAAGGTCACCATCGCGCGGCACAAAGCACAAATCTGCTCATCCTGACATTGTTGCACGAGCAACTGTTGATACCACAATTGCTATCATTCCAGCAACCGCTTTTCGCCGACTAACACGCATCTACCCGAAAGCGACTGCGCACATTGTTCAGGTCATCCTGACTCGCTTGCAAAGGGTCACTTTGGCGACTAGTCATGCATACCTAAGTCTTACAAACGAAGTGCTACGTACGGAAAAGCTCATGAACAAGTATACTACATACGATCTGCCCGGCTTTTTGCGCGATGCTCCGCTTGAGCGTTTGAAAGAGAAGTTCACGAAAGAGACAGGACGCCTTGGGTCTGATGAGGGGATGAAAGGCATCGCATTGCATAATCCGGGTGCAGGACGGCGCCGTCGGCGGTCAAGCGTGACTCTACGAAGAAGTACAGCTGCACAGGCTCGGCTTGCTGCTGCACGTAACACATCTATGGATGCGAGTTCCGAGGTCCTCAACAGGATGACCTCTCCAGAGCCGGCACTACGAAATGATCGAATTAGTGCTGGTGACTTGTTGACTAACTCGCAGATGTCTCGCGGAAGTGGCCGACCTGGTCGCAGCAGCTTTTCGCAGCCATATCCTCACGATCTACGACGAGATGCTCGTACGCCCCTCGACGCGAGTGGTTTCAACCCCTTCGCTTCACCCTCTCTACGCCCCAACCTGCATCGGCAAGAGTCGATTGACGAGGCGACCGTCTTCCGCGAATCTGTTCTTGGCTGCATGTTCAAAGCGATAGGATTGATCAATCCAGAAAACCCTGTACCTCGCCCAGCTGCTTCAGTCGAGCAATCGCCACGGCTAGTCTCATTCGACGCGAAGCGACAAAAGGCTGTTTTCACAAATGCGTTTGGCTTCCTTGATCCATATGAAGGATCAAGGGATGGTGATACCGAGTCAATCGTGTCCGCATCAAATATGTCTACCTTGAGCACGTCTGGCCATGGCAATCTGCTCGAAGAAATTGTGAATGACGTGGAAATCGTCTACTTCCCGAAGGATGCTGTTCTTGTAGAGCAAGGTGAGCGGAACCCGGGCTTATACTATGTGATTGACGGGTTCCTTGATGTGAGCGTTGCCGTTGAGGAAGATGGCTCTGACCACAATGTCCTCGGCACCTTGCCCACGGGACCTGCCGTTACTGAAGACGACTTGTTCGGTCCGCCGTTGAAGCGGACAGGAACAAACACGTCTCTTCGCAATGCGGCAGAAAACAACAAGAAGAAGCGAACACGCAAGAGCCTTTTCATGACAAGACCAGGGGGTCTGGCTGGCTATCTTGGCACCGTCTCTTCAAATCGTTCATTTGTCGATGTGACTGCGAAGACTGACGTCTACGTGGGATTTCTTCCACGCGCCTCCATCGAGAGAATTGTGGAACGTTATCCTGTGGTTTTGCTCACCATGGCAAAGCGACTCACCACGCTTCTTCCTCGTCTTATTCAGCACATAGACTTTGCCTTGGAGTGGGTTCAAGTCAATGCTGGACAAGTCATCTACAGCCAGGGTGAAGAAAGTGATGCGATTTACATCGTGCTCAATGGCCGCTTGCGAGCCATCAAAGATGCAGAGAACAGCAAAGTCAAGGTCATAGGCGAGTATGGACAGGGCGACAGTGTCGGCGAGCTCGAGGTCTTGACAGAGTCTGCTCGCCCAGGATCATTGCACGCCATTCGCGATACAGAATTGGCAAAATTTCCCAAGACTCTCTTCAACAGCCTCGCGCTCGAGCATCCTGGAATTACCATCAAGATCTCGAAGATCATCGCTTCTCGTATGCGAGCTTTGGTTGACGATCCGTTGCATGAGCAGAGCAAAGAGAGGACCAATAAAGCGACACGGACTAATGTATCATCTACGGTGAATCTCCGTACAGTAACGATCCTTCCTGTCACTGCAGGGCTACCTGTCGTCGACTTCGCAAGCCGGCTGATGAATGCTTTGACGCAGATCGGCATGCCACAGGGTGTAGTGTCCCTCAACCAAGCCGCTATCCTCAATCACTTGGGTCGGCATGCTTTCAACAGGATGGGAAAGCTAAAGCTCTCACAATATTTGGCTGATCTGGAAGAGAAATATGGAATGGTGCTGTATGTTGCAGATACACCTGTAAAGTCGCCCTGGACGCAGACTTGCATCAGTCAGGCCGATTGTATCCTACTCGTGGGCCTTGCTGAGTCTTCGCCCAACATTGGCGAGTACGAGAGATTCCTCTTAACAACCAAGACGACCGCACGCAAGGAATTGGTGCTCCTACATTCAGAGCGATACTGTCCATCAGGTCTGACGCGGAAATGGCTGCGCAATCGTCCATGGATCAACGGGAGCCATCACCATATCCAGATGTCATTTCGTGCAACGGCTGAGCCAGTCCATCATGCAGGACGTCGATTTGGAAGTGCTCTCAAGCAGCGAGTACAGGTTATCCAGGCGGAAATCCAAAAGTACACGTCAAAACGAGTGCGACAAACTCCACTGTACTCAGCAGACACACCTTTCAAGGGCGACTTTCATCGCCTTGCGAGAAGGCTGTGTGGTAAATCTGTCGGTCTGGTTCTTGGGGGCGGTGGTGCGCGCGGCATATCGCAAATCGGCATTATTCGCGCACTCGAGGAAGCTGGTATTCCCATCGATATCGTGGGCGGTACCTCAATCGGCAGCTTCATCGGAGCCCTCTATGCTTGGGATGCAGATGTAGTCCCAATGTATGGCAGGGCGAAGAAGTTCGCGGGACGAATGGGCAGCATGTGGAGGTTTGCACTCGACCTCACATATCCCTCGTAAGCAGCCATATCTCTTCTGAAAGCGATCTGCTAACACGCGTAGTGCATCGTACACCACCGGCCATGAGTTCAATCGAGGCATCTTCAAGACTTTCGGCAATTCCCAGATGGAGGATTTCTGGCTCGAGTTCTACTGCAACACAACGAACATTAGCAAGAGCAGGTCGGAGATACACACGAGCGGCTATGTATGGAGATACGTTAGAGCGTCTATGTCGTTGGCTGGTCTCTTGCCTCCGCTCTGCGACAACGGTAGCATGCTTTTGGACGGTGGCTACATCGACAACCTCACGGTCGCACATATGAAGAGCCTAGGTGCAGATGTGATCTTCGCGATTGATGTAGGCAGCCTTGACGAGGACACGCCGCAAGCATTTGGCGACTCGTTGTCTGGATTTTGGGCAACATTCAATCGCTGGAATCCGTTCTCGGGATATCCCAATCCGCCGACTCTGTCGGAGATCCAGTCGCGGCTCGCCTACGTGTCCAGCATCGACGCGCTAGAACGCGCGAAGAATACGCCAGGCTGCAGGTACATGCGCCCGCCCATTGATCCATACGGCACCCTCGACTTCGCCAAATTCGAGGAGATATACGAAGTAGGGTACAAGTACGGCAAAGAGTTCTTAGCACAGCTGCGCGAGCAAGGTGTGCTGCCCGTGACCGAGGAGACGGAGAAAGAAAAGAATCTCCGACGGACAATGGCACCGCGGCGGGCTAGCATCTGAACGAGGCCCTGGGGCCCGTCCTTGGTGTGCGGAGTCGTTGGCTGTCAGATGTGGATATCAGGTAATGGAAAGCAGAGGGCGGATGCTTAGTTTTGCCCGTTCGGTGCTCGAAATGCAGACTGCTGCAAGGTTGGCTAGTGCGCCCCGCCCATTGGCTCGCTTGACCTGCGCAGGGAGTCCTTATCGGACGCTTTCCCGATGGTCTGAACAATTGTTGCGCGGATAGAGACGGGCTATTTTCTAGAGCAAAAGATAATCCGAGAGACCACTTTGGCTCACTGCTGGTAAAACCTGCGTGTCTTGACGTGTCGTGAGCTTCATTACTCTTCCACTGACCTGCTTGTCACTTTTCCGCGTTCCTGGAGAACTGACGTGGAGCAACAATCGACCATTTCGACGTCACTGGGCGACGGCGGATTCCACAAACACCTGATCCCCCACCGCAGCAGTACTCGTGGTTCGATCAGCAAGTGTGATCCCGCGAGCTCACAAAACAAATCTCGCTGACCCCCGCGCGGCATTGGCCTTGTTCCTACAGCCAAAATGCGCACAGCGTGCCTGAGGGCGGCGTCGTCGGCGAGCAGAATAGCCCGCTCGACATGCACAGCGCAGCTTTCGCGTCCACAGCTCGCCGGAAGTGCACCTCGCGCAGTTGCATACAACAGCCAGGTTTTCCTGCAAAGACGAGCATTCCAGCAAAATGCACCGACGGCACAACAGGCAGCGGCTGCCGTTGAGGCTGCAGAAGACATCTTTGACACCCCGCCTCAACAAACCGAGTTCGCGAAGCCCATCGAAGCCCTCGATACATTCCCTCGCCGACACATTGGGCCCTCAGCTGCGTCCACTGAGGCCATGCTCAAGGTCCTTGATCCGCCTGTACAGAGTCTAGACGAGTTTGTTCGACAGGTCATTCCTGCTGATATCCTCAACGCGCGGGACCTTGAGGTCGGTAAACTCACAAGGAACCAATCCAGGGAGTGGCAGAACAATGGCGTTCCCGAATCCGTTTTCCTTGATAACGCGAAAATGATCATGAGCCAGAACAAGCCGGGCAAGAGCTTTATTGGCCAAGGATACTACGGTACCAAAGTGCCAGAAGTCATCAAGAGGAATGTGCTGGAGAACCCTGCCTGGTACACTAGCTATACCCCATACCAGCCTGAGATCAGTCAAGGACGTCTCGAGAGTCTGCTCAACTTCCAGACAATGGTCACAGATCTCACCGGTCTCAGCATTGCCAATGCTTCACTCCTGGACGAGGCGACTGCTGCCGCCGAAGCAATGACGCTGAGCATGGGAGTGATGCCCACAAGCAGACAAAAGAGGCCGAACAAGACCTTCCTTGTGTCGGAAAGATGTCATCCACAGACTATTGCCGTGCTATACTCAAGAGCTGAAGGGTTCGGCATCAACATCGAGGTTGCAGACGTTCTCAAGGATGGCAGTAAGAGAGTCGAGGAGCTCGGACAGGATCTCGTTGGTGTTCTGGCCCAATACCCAGACACTGATGGAGGAGTACACGACTACCGAAACCTAGCGGACAAGGTGCACAAACAAGGTTCCATCTTCAGTGTTGCAACGGATCTGCTTGCCTTGACACTGCTCACTCCGCCGGGAGAGTTCGGAGCCGATATTGCATTTGGAAACGCTCAACGATTTGGCGTACCCTTAGGCTTCGGCGGCCCTCATGCTGCCTTCTTTGCATGCGACGACAAGTATAAGCGTAAGATTCCTGGTCGTCTTATCGGTCTTTCGAAAGACAGGCTAGGCAATCCTGCGGCGCGACTAGCTTTACAAACTCGCGAGCAGCACATTCGTCGTGAGAAGGCTACGAGCAACGTCTGCACCGCCCAAGCGCTCTTGGCCAACATGAGCGCCATGTACGCTGTGTATCACGGACCCAAAGGGTTAACTCAGATTGCGAAGCAGGTCGTCGCTAAAGCTCGCCTTATTCAGAAAGTTCTTGTGGAAAATGGTTTCAAGACTGGCCAACGTGGCAAGCTTGATAATGCTCCTGTCTTGTTTGACACCATTGTGGTGGAGACGGGCGACAAGACAGACGCCATCATTGCACTTGCAGCAGAAGACCACGATGTACTCGTGCGTCGCATAGACGATGGCCACATTGGAATCTCAGTGGACGAAACTACATCTGTAAAGCTGGCAAACAACGTGCTCGCAGTCTTCAAGAAGTTCGGCAATGGTTCGCGCGTAACATTCACCGACGATATCAATATCGACCTTCCGGAGCCTTTCAAGAGAACCTCCGACTTCCTGACACATTCCGTCTTCAACTCACATCACTCGGAAACAGAACTTCTTCGGTACATCAACCACCTCGCTTCCAAGGATTTGTCCCTCATTCACTCGATGATTCCCCTTGGTTCCTGCACAATGAAGCTCAACTCGACAGCCGAGATGGCACCTGTGTCTTTCGATACTGTTTCTAATCTGCATCCATTCTTGCCTCTGGAGCGAGCAAAGGGCTATGTTGAGATGATCCAGCAGCTCGAGAACGATCTGGCCAACATCACCGGCTTCCACTCCGTTTCACTGCAACCCAACTCTGGAGCACAAGGGGAGTTTGCTGGTCTGCGTGTGATCCGCAAGTACCAGGAGCAACAGCCTGGCAAGAAGCGAGATATCTGCTTGATTCCTGTGTCAGCTCACGGTACCAACCCAGCTAGTGCTGCCATGGCTGGCATGCGCGTGGTAGCAGTCAAGTGCGACACCGCGACTGGTAATCTCGATATTGAAGACTTGAAGGCCAAGTGTGAAAAGCACAGCGAGGAACTCGCAGCAATCATGATCACCTACCCCAGCACATTCGGTGTGTTCGAGCCAAAGGTCAAGGAAGCTTGCGACCTCATCCACAAGCACGGAGGGCAAGTGTACATGGACGGAGCCAACATGAACGCACAGATCGGACTCTGCTCGCCTGGTGAGATTGGCGCAGATGTATGCCATCTCAACCTGCACAAGACATTCTGTATCCCTCACGGCGGTGGCGGGCCCGGTGTCGGTCCCATCGGTGTTAAGGAGCATCTCACACCATTCCTGCCAGGCCATTTGCGCGGAGAGACTGGTGGCGCAAATGCCATCCACCCCGTCTCTGGTGCTCCCTGGGGATCTGCCAGCATCCTGCCCATCTCATGGGCTTATATCAAGATGATGGGTGCACTTGGTCTCACACAGGCGACCAAGATCACACTTCTGAACGCCAACTACATTCTCTCCCGCTTGAAGCCGCACTTCCCCATCCTCTACACCAATGACAAAGGCCGTTGTGCCCACGAATTCATCCTCGACGTGCGCGGCTTCAAGGAGACTGCCGGCGTCGAAGCCATTGACATCGCCAAGCGTCTGCAAGACTACGGCTTCCACGCACCCACCATGTCATGGCCCGTCGCCAACACCTTGATGATCGAGCCCACCGAGTCAGAGTCAAAAGCTGAGCTCGATCGCTTCTGCGATGCCTTGATTAGCATTCGCAAGGAGATCAAGGAGGTCGAGGACGGCAAACAGCCTAAGGAGAATAATGTTCTCAAGATGGCACCGCACAGCCAGATGGATCTCATTACTGGGGAGTGGAACAGGTCGTATACGAGGGAGCAGGCTGCGTATCCTTTGAACTATTTGAAGGAGAAGAAGTTCTGGCCAGCGGTTACGAGGCTGGATGATGGTGAGTCACATTTATCACAGTGTTCATTTCATTAACATACTAACGTAAGCATAGCATACGGCGACACCAACCTCTTCTGCACATGTGCGCCTGTCGAGGAATCTGACATCACCGGCATGGAGGCGCCGCACCCAACCTAAGGCCGACAAGCAGATTTGGAAAGATTTAGGGACGATTTTATTGCATTCAACACCAGCGATGGAGTTTTGGCGCGAATACGATGCGCGGCTTTCAACACTGCTGGCATTTCTTGTGGATTTGGATATCAGATAGCATATATGGCGCTGTGGGACTACTTGAGGAATGAATCTAGATGCGTTATGAGACGCTAATGTCCAGCGCTTTTGGAGTGATGTGTTTCATGATTATTGAGATGACTCTATATCTACTAATTTGATTACCAACGTTTTGGCGAGCAGATCATGGAAGAAAAGAACCCGGTTTGATGTAGTGCTCCTCGTGGACGAAAGACGTGGTGAGGCATTTCGATCTTGCGAGAAAGGCCCAAGTCATGAGACTGTGGATTCGCTTTTTCGATATCGATTTTGATCTCGAATTGGCGAGACATGGTCTTCCGTCACCAGAATTTCCGAAATTGAAAGAAAAAGAGCGGGTGTTGGACAGGATCATTCAAAGCAAGATCAAAAAGCAGTATGTTATGTCGCAATCTAGCGCATATCTAGGCTCAGAAAGCGGCCATGCAACAAAAGCAGTCTGATTTTTGGACTTGATGACATACTTCATGGTCATGAGAGGGCATTTGTTGTTGTTTCGACGATCCACAGCTCATAATCCTGTTAGCGGATGAGTTCTTGGAAGTGGAGAATCGGGGAGAGTTTGTAGAAGAAAAGTTCTGAGAAGAAGAAGAGCGTGGTATTCATACTGCAAGCTAGCACATTATCAAGTCCAGAAAGGCGGCCATAGTCTGGACGATATAGCTGTGCGGGTATCCAAGTTGCGACAGGAAACATAAGACGCAGCGTGACAGATTTTCTGAGACGGGAAAAGACAAAGAAAGGGGACGACACATCCCGTTGTCACAGCGCACATTTTGGAATCGAACTTTTGGGAGAAGAAGCGCTATTGTAATGTGTGTGAGATGGTGAGGAATTGTCTGTGCAATTTATAGCTGGAGGATCCCATTATCTTCGAAACATGCGAGCGAGACAATTTTATTTCGACTCCAGGGATACTGAAAACCGCACACTTCAAGTATATGATATATTTCACCGACCCGCGGACATGTATGCTTGACGACGAGCCTTTCGGAAAACACAGCGCACATGTGTGATTGCGAGTGCGTATTTCGAAAAGCCGTTTGAGTGAAGCTGAGTGCTCGCATAGCTTGTAGCGACGTTCATTTGAGATACATGTTGCGTCAAAACGTGGGGAGAGACAGGTGTAGCTCCATTTCCGTTTTTGAAAGAGGAAATCTGGAGGCTCTATTATGGAACAGAGATGCAGGTCGTGGGAGGCTTTTATATAGTCGACGCACCATGGCAAGCGAGAGAGCGAGTTGGGGATCTATAGGGCTTTGTAAGATATTTTGACCTGAATTCGGGACACGGTCGAGGTCTGATATTAAAATTTGCTCTCGGATCATTTCAAACCGCATCATGTTCATCTCTCGATCAGTCTCTGGAAGACGTACGGAGCTATGATGATCGTGTTCTAAAGCTGCAGACATCGCCCTGTCCTCCCCCTCCCATCATGTCTCAGCTCGAGGCCGCCATAACCCCAGCTTATCTGAATCTCCAGGTGGGCGGTACCGGATTAAAAACTGATCACAAACAGCCACATTCTTAAGTCCGTCTGAGAAGGGCCCTTGTTTTGAATTAAATTCATGTGAAGAAAGCCAACAGCTTGCTTGCAAGAACTAAATTCAAGGGCGTGACTTCTGATACAAAAATTAACTTTTGATTTGGTCTTTACGAGACTTTTGATGAAGAGAGATGTCTATATGCAGCTAAAAATGAGAAATGCTAAAAGTGCAGGCCTGAGAAGCCAATAATCGTGTCCATCATGTGCCACATCGCTTTTTGTCGTATTGTACAGGGTCATAAAGTCATGCAT